>PVJI01010303.1:0-60988 GCA_004026765.1 Micronycteris hirsuta | reverse complement strand
CATGATGTTTGCAGAGGACAGGAAGCTGAGCTCTGCCCCGGCACAAAATCTGCCCAAGGAGCGGGAGGCAACTTGCCGTCCGTCGAACACTTCCAGAAAGTCATAGGGGCACCCATACACGTCTTCTAGCCTGTGGCGGTAACAAAGAGTTAATCTCTCCAAAGACATCTACAGAAATGTCTTAAATAAAATCAGTATTTGCCTTGTATCCAGCCAGAAACAGCCATCGGCCCTGCCACCTCCTTCCAACCACACACCCCACCAATGGACTTCACCCCTGGCCTTCCCTCGTGGGACTGGCCCAGGTCAGTCCACCTTTCATCACGTCTCACTTGCTCTGTGTCAACCCCCCTCCCCTGGCCCCCAACTGCTCTCAGGGCTTTCAGTCTCTCCCACCATCTCTATCTCTGCCTTGAGGGTCCCCTGAAGGTCCCCTGACTCTTTATTCAAACTCTGCCACTCCCTGGAGTGGTGGCAAATGTCCACTAGGTCTCATTCAGTGAAACTCTCACAGGGGCCAGGGCGAGGAAAATGGCGATGGCCATCAAAGCTCCAGGGGCCTGTTGGGTAGGACTCTTTTGTCCAATGTGGCGACTTCCTTGTTCATGTGTTTTCCTGACACGTTTCGTCCAACCTGGGTGATCGGAAGCTGTCCCTGACCATCCTGCCTGGTGCTGCCTGCACCCCGTCACTCTCCGTCCGGTTTCCATGTGTGCATGCAGGCTTGTCCCTCACAGCACTCACCGCCTTCTCCCTCACCGAAACGGCGCCTCGAGTTTTGTTCTATTCGAGTGCTAGTTGTCTCCCTTTCTAGACTGTAAACTTCGTGAGGACAGTGAAGTCTGTCTTGTCCAGCGCTACAAGCCCATTCCTAGACTGGTGCCCACACAGAATGGGCTCAATAGACACACATTTAAAAACATCAACATTTATCTAACACGATAGAAATGCGACACGCACACATTTGCATTTAGATGACAGTGAGTGGGCTTCGATGCATGCAAGTGCTCATTGCCTGATGTGTGTACAAGGGACACAATTACACCTGCACACAAACTGCTGGATCTGAAAACATGTTCCATGCAGAACCCATCTGTTCCAATGAAGTCAGAGCCAAGAACCTCAAAAGAACCAGTTTTTAGTTTTTAAAGAAAAAGCGATACTATTTTTATGTAAGGTGACATTGCAATCTCAGAAATCATTTCATTAGAAAATAGAGCATAACTCACTTAGAAAGAATGAAATAGCATACTTTAAATATGGTTATAATTTTGACAAATCAAGTGCGAAGCAAAACCGTGTAGAAGCTGCAATAGAAAAAATGAGGCGAGCTTCGCTGCAAATTAAGATTTCTGTCTCAGCACTATTGACAGTGGAGGCTGGATAATCCTTTGCTGTGGGGGCGGTCTTGGCAGTGGTCCCCGGATTTTTGACAAATTTTCCATGGATGGGGTAGGGGTGGTTGGGGTAGAAACAGGAGGCAGAGCTCAGGCGGTAATGGGAGCGAGGCTTTGCTCACTCATCCACCGCTCACCTCCTGCTGTGCAGCCTGGTCCCTAACAGGCCATGGACTGGTCGGTGGCCTGGGGTTGGGGCCCTCTGAATTGTAGGATCCTTAGCATCATCGCTGGCACCCCCCAGGTGGCAATGGCACCCCCCCATGGTGACAATAAAAAATATCTGCAGACATTTTGTCCCGTGAGGTGGTATAACTGTCCCCAGCTGAGACTCACTGGAGCAAATAATTACTAACTTTTTGTCCCAAATAACAGCTGTTTTCCAGAAGTGATAAAATGGTACCCTGTGTCCCAAAATACTGGAACTGAACATTTAATAGATTTGAACGGTATGGTACCAAATCTTCCCACATTACTTTCAACAAGCAAATGTGTGTGAAATGAATGAGTGAATGAATGAGCGAGTGAATGAATGACTAATAAATATATTCACTCCATCCCTCACCGCCTCCCCATTCTACATTTGAAGGCGGCATTTTACCATTCAGATCTTTGGCTGCGGTGGCCAATGAGCATAGATGGAACGTGGTGGCAGAGGTCTGGGACAGACTGTGTGACAATGTGAGGAAGAGAGAATGACCCACCTGCGACCAGTGTAGAAATATGAAACCAGGGTTAAATGTTATTAGGAAAAGTAATTATAAAAAAATTATTAAAAAGTTACTGTGTATGCAAGTGTATAGGACTATATATACATATAAATAGGCATAAAATAGGGTGAATTCCTTTAAAAATGGGTGATGGTTGGAGAAACAAATGGGAAGTCCAAGGCATGTGATGAGAGAAATGAGTGAACCGAGGCTATGTGATTTGTACAGGAAAAGTCTTCGATAGAGAAGGGGTGGGGGTCCATCTGTTTTGTGCAGAATCTCAGGTAAGAATATAGGTCAGAAACGGGACAGAAGAACAGATACGGGTTCAGCCAGAGGAAGATGCTGTGTGCTCAGGTGGAGCGGGCCGAGAGCGGAGGGGTGAGGTCTTCACGGTGGGTTACCTCGGCTGAGGCTTGTTGGCTTGGTGTCAGGGATGCATGTGAGATATTCTCTAGTTGCATAGGAAGTTGAGTGCAGTGATGAAAAGACTCCCCTAAACTCAGAGGACCAGACCAATTTTCACCTAAAATATAAAAGGATTTGCCACATGGTGCTGTAGACTGAATGTGTGTGTCCCCTGGACTTCATAGGTTGGAATCTAGCCTCTAACATAACGGTACTAGGAGGTGGGGCCTTTGGGAAGTGGTTAGGTCATAAGCAAGGCACCCTGATGAATGTGATTAGTGTCCTTATAAAGAGGCCCAATAAAGCACCCTCGTCCCTTCTGCCATGGGAGATTATAGGACCACCATGAATGATAAAATGATCCCTCATGAGACACCAAATCTGCTATCCTGTCAATCTTGGACTTTCTGGCCTCCAGAACTATAAGAAAGAAATGTTGTTGTTTATGAAGCTGCCCAGTTTGAAACATTTTTGTTAGAGAAGCCTGAACAGACTAAGACCCAGAAATACCCAGGAAAGCAAGGATTCTGATCTAGCCCAGCATTTGAAGCAGAGAAAGGCCAAGCTGCTTACTTCAGGCTCGGGATGGTCAGTTCTATGTAGAACATCTCAGCCACCTGTATCACCCAGACACAGTGCATGTTGGTGGGGTAGTTTGTAGGGAACCAAGGACTGGAGAAGGAGCCCAACAGACTCGAAATTACTCCCCCACAAGAGTCACTTCCTCCTGTAAAAGCAGACAAGAGGCCCACAAATAGCATTTTCAGGACTGCATTTTACATTTTCCCAGGTGTAGAAGCCAGATTTGCACCAAGCTCTATAGTGAATCACAAAATGAGAGTGGGTCATGCTGGTGTAGACATGGCTGTGGCTTGGCTGGTGTGTGACTGTACCACTCAGGGGGCATAAGGGAGGGGGAAGACGTAGGCAGGACCCTCAACTGATTGTAGGTGCGACTGGAGATGAGATTGGACGGGAATGTGGTAGGAGTGAGGTGTCCAGCCCATACCTCATTAAAGCTCTCCCTGGCTTCCTGCCATGTGAGCCAGGTAAGTTCACAACCCTTTTGTGAGGGCGCCAACCCAGAAATTCTTCCCTCTCAGGGAGGCCAGGACAGACAGATGTTACTCTACTTTAATGAATTACCTTAGAGATTCCATCCTTTACAGGTTATACTTGCATTGAAGGGGAGTTACCTTGTGGTATAGAAGCTTGAGGAACAGCAACTGCAAAAATCAAAGCCCAAGACAATCAGGAAAGAGCTTAGCATCATAAAATCATTTTCTACTGAAGTCCAAATGAATGAACCTGCCCTTCCTTGCTCTGCTGTCCCGAGAGGAGAGTTTTGGATGCCATTTCATTGGGGAGATGTAGCTCTTTGCTCATGGTCCAAGGCACTGGTTCTCAACCTTGGCTGCGCATCAGAATCCCATGGGAAGCTTTGAATATAGCTGATGGCTAAGTGTGACCCTAGAGATTCTGGTGTGACCGCCTGAACCTTGGGAGTTTTAAAAGCTCCTTGGGGGGTTGGCTTAATGTCTAAGTCACGAGCCACCAGGGTCTAGGTCAGGATGGAGGTCAGACTTCTAATCCACATTGTGTCCAACCTACCTAGGGGTGTAGAAGTGACATCTGGATCCCAGTCTCCACGATCTGCTAGCATGAAAAAAAAAAAAAAAGGAAATTTATGAAAGCTAAATTCAATTTAATGAAGACAAAGAAGTGATTTTCTTGCACAGGCAGGTCTCAAGTAGACAGGCTTCGTGTCACACAAGCAAGGACAAAGGCACGTTTAGACTTTGGGAGAGGTTGCAGAGAACAGGACCCGCCTGCCCACTTTGTGGCCCTCCTGTGTGTGACTGCAGAATGGAATCAGACTCCCAGCATTGTCTGTCAGCCTGGCCAAGGGACACTCATCTGTCGGGCCACAGTCCTTAGCTTCCCTGGCCCTGCTCTGGGCACAACCTCCACCCATCGCCAAGATGCCACTGGCTGAAAGATCAGAAAGAACCTGCCATAGGGGGAGGCTACCTGAGCAGATGACACCAGCGTCCTCATGGTGGCCGCAGTTGTGGTCTGACCAATCGGAGCCAGAGCACTGGCCGAGGTGGTCCTCGCTTCCTGAGCACTGAATGTTGTCCAGGAGGATGCCTCCAGAGCCCGGCCCAAAGTGGGCCTTTCCAGGGGCAGCAATGGCCCGACCACAGCCCAGCTGCCGGCACACAACCTCGGCTTCACTCAGGTCCCACAGGTCGTCACACACAGTGCCCCAGACCCCCTGATGGAGGACCTCCAAGCGTCCTGAGCACCGTCCAGAGCCGTCCACCAGCCGCAGCTCCGGTCCATCTTCTAAACAGAACAGGATTTCATTTGTGAGCTTGGAACATTTTAGGTAAAAAGCATTTCTGGTTCCCACGTTTGTGGCTTTCTGAGAAAATTTTGGGGATTCTTACGAGGGCGTCTGAGCATCAGAGGCCCCACAATCGGCAGGAGGTGTGCTTGCTGGGGGGAAATTGGACTTGGCTCTGGAATGAGAGGTATAAGGCCATGGCTGCCAGACCGCCAGGCCTGTCATTTGGGCGAGACTAGGGTATGAGGTGGGGCAGCTCAGGAGAGAAGTGGAGTCTTCAGGAAAGTTTGGCTTGTGGGTTTCAGCACTCTGGACAGTGCCAACATGGAGGGGAGTGAGGACACCGGTGCAAGACCTTCAGAGCACACAGCTTCCTTTCCCCGGTGGAAGCCGGCAGCCTACCCATTCACATGCGGGCTGGATGTCAGTGCCTGCCTTATCTCAGCTGGACACATGACACTCTTAGTGGGAAAACCCAGCAACTATGCGGCAGAGTTGATGGGCCTAAGTGTGAAGGTCTTTTTTTTCCTTTTAAATCCTCAGTCTAGGACATGCTTATTGACTTTGGAGAGGGGGAAGGGAGGGAGAGAGAGAAACAGTGATGCAAGAGAAACATCGATCAGTTGCCTTTCCTACGTGCCCTGACTGGGGACCGAACCCACAGTCTTCTGATTTACTGGATGATGCGCCCACCACCTGAGCCACACTGGCCAGGGCAGATGTGGGAGGGTCTTTTAAAACCGAATCTCAGGCACCTGCTAACAGGGAAGTCCCACAACTTAGAAAACTGTGCTGTCCTTTCAAGACTTCTTGATGCTTCCTACCTGACTCTCCTCCGCCCTGAGGGGTCGCACTGAACACAGCATGAAAGCCAGTGCTGGTGACCACAGAATCACTTCGGAACACCACTGTCATGATGTCTGAGGAGGACAGAAACACCAGAGCTGCCGGGGTGCAGAATTTCCCCATGGAGAGAGCGGCGATTCGGGGGCCATCGAAGATTTCAACTGAGTCATAGGAGCATCCGGGGCTGCCTTCCAGGCTGCAGGGGTCAACGTGGAGGTTAGCAGCATGCTAGAACTTCCTAGATGTTAAAGCAATCTTTGGATGAAATGTTTGGATTAGGTTTTAAGTTGCACATGTATATATAAGATGTCAGTGAACTTTTTCAGATGCCTTATTATCAGAACTTATTTTCTTTGCCTGAGAAAGAAGACGGACAATTATGACTTACCATAGTAACAGAAATTTTAAAATCATAATTTTAGCCAATCACCACCTACAGGAAACATCAAGAAATGCTAATGTGCACTGCAAAAATAAATTCTCAGCAGTCAAATGATCAGCATGGTCTCGACGTTGCAGCCAGTTTTTCTACCTCTGCATTTCACATTTCCATATCCAAATTCTTGGGGAGAAAAAACACGCTTTTAAAATAATAACATCAGCATACAAGGGTGGACAGAAGTAGATTTACAGTAGTGAGTACATGAAACAGAGCTTTTTCTTGTATTATCGTTTATTGATTATTGTATTATTTTCCATACTAACATCTGAAACCTACTTTTGCCCACTCCTGTACAGATGCATATTTGCACTTTGGCAATCACTCAGAAGGGAAACGCATGAGGGGTGATTTTGAAGGAATAGACAACTGAGAACATGATAGACCCTGGGGGTGTGAGTTCAAGATTTTCACTTCCTTGGAGGCTGTGTCCTTAGGGTAACAAGTTTCTAGGCTATTCTTTGGCATGGGCATGTCTGACGCCCTAGATGGGCATGTGAACGGAGGATTATCACAGAATTGGGCAGCATGGCGCTGTCTGTAACACACACAGGAGGAAGAGCTTCATGGACACCCTGCTTCCAGGATGGTGACGAGCGGGGGCTTTGACCTCAGATGGACGCGAGGGTTAGCCTCGGACAAGTGAGTTAACCATCTCTCATGGGGACCACAAGGGCAGCTATCTTAGGGCAGCAATGATGCTGGAATAAGACAAAGGTTACAAAGTACACAGTATAGAGCCTGACACACAGCTGGCACTAAACATAAGTCAGCTCTCACTCTGTGTCACGGACATCAAAAATGACAGTGGCTTCGGAAACTGTATTCTCTTCATGTCAGAAATGAGGCAATGACCCCACGGTCTCCTGTTTCTTTGTGCCAACATTTAGAAGATGCAGGCCCACGCCTGGCGTTGTTGGCTGCTATTTGTATGGAAAGGCTCTTACTGTTTGTTTGAAATCTCAATAAAGGAAAAAGAAAGTCCAAGGGGGCAAATATTGATGCCCAGTGTATAATAAGGGCAAAGCTGATGAGGAAGATTTTTGTGGTATTTTTAGAGGAAAAAAAATACCAAAAGAAAACCTATTAAAATAAGATTGTAACCAATATGGTAATACACCACACTGAAGTTTTCAAGCTAGAAGTGACTTATTGGCTAGCACCACAAAATTAACCCAAGCTTCAACAGAGAAAAAGTTTTGTGTTTCTTCTGGTTCTATCTCTATAGGTTTTCCATTAAAATAACTATCTTTATTATGATTTCACAAGCCAATGTTCTTATTTAGATAGACTCTTTCCCTAAAAAGTTGTTTTCTTACCTCAAACTCGGAATCTTGAGTTTGATGCGGAATTTTTTATCCACGTGGATCTCCCAAACACACTGGGTGTCTGTCGGGTAGTTTTCTGGATACCGGGGAGTAGAAAATGAGCCAGAAAGACCAGAAATGACCTCTCCACAAGAGTTACTTCCTCCTGAAACAGCAAGAAAAGGGCATCAGGATCTGTCCACAAGGTCCCTTGTGTGACCTCAGCAATGAGCAGCTCCCACCCCAGGGCTGGGGGCCCTTAGCAGCGCCCCCTGGTGGGGACACACAAGGCTGTCTGAATAGAACTTGAGCCTAAATGCCTCCTGGAAAGGAGAGTCCTTTTGCTCTAATTCTGATGACTCAGAAAGTATTAATGTATGAGTTCCCTGACTTTCCCTCTCCCCCATCATCTGATAAAGGAAACGTTATATTTGTCTAGTCCGTTTACGATCTCTCCCTCTTTCTGAAGTGGAAGGCATCTTGCTTATGGGAGAGAGGCAGGATCCACGAGAGACACAGGTGCATGAGAGGTCAGGAGGAGGGACAAAGAAACGGGGGCTGGAACCTGCCTGGGGAAGAGGAGGTTTGGGGAACACGAGGCTCTGGAACAATTCTGTGGCCTGACAAATGGTGACACAGAGGGGAATGTTGTGGAATGTTTGGGGCGGATATAACTGGGACCTCCTTTTAAGTACTTTTTGTCATTTTTTCTGGCTAGGCTGGTTTCCTTTACTCAGTATCTACTGGGACTGGAACTTAAAGGTTTTTGGATTTATAAGGGTTAAACAGGATAACAGTGAGATCTAATCTTTCCATATAAATTGTCTCATTAATATAAATAGATTCCACTTGCACACACATATAATACATATGCAAATATAAAAGGCACGTGTCAAGCTGCCACATAAAAAAGCAGGACACAGAATCATTAAATTATTTTAGAGAACATTTGAACACATAGTACACTTTACAGACCTTCTCCCTAAATTATTAAGTTACTTAATTTTATTCTTTCTGTTCCCCACCCCCACCTCCACCCCAGCCAACTTGTAATTGTCTCAGAATCCCACAGATTTCTGGTCTTTTCTGCAATTGCTGTGGGACACGGTGAGGTACCCAGTCACCTGACAGTTCCAGTGTTGATTGCATTTGCAGGTTCTAATAACCAGGGACGGGTCAGACTCACACTGGGACTTGGACTTCCTGAAACCTCTAGACATGGCAGGGGGTGATGGACTAGTTCCTGCCAGGGTGCCGCTCCAGGGCTGCACCCAGAGAAGGCGGGCTGAGTGTGGCCAGATGAACGGAACTACGTGCTTTTCAAGTCTCTGATCACCCTCCTGCCTGCTCTGACCTGGGCAGATCCACATGTCCCCTTCCCAGCCTGCTACTTTGGTTAAAAAAGTCAATGTTAACAGGCATCAGATGTCCTGATGCCATGTCCCTCAGCAGGGCCATGGTGAGGACGGAGGGGCTCCTCCAGCTGAGGCCCTGGCTGCCCTGGCCTTCACCGTGCCAGTCTCCTTGTGCCATGGCCTGGGCACACTGCCCAGCGCCTAGTTCCAGGGTTCTCTTAGCATGGAGTTACCATTTCAATGTAAAACAAGTGATTACCTGTTATATGATCCTGAGAAGCTATAGAAAGACCTAGAAGAGAGAAAATGGGGAGGGGGGAGATAACAATGATAACCAGATGGCTCATTTCATTCAGTGTAGCCTTCTTCCTTACCCTGTCTTCCATGGAATTTTAAGCTTAGCTGAGTTACATGAATAAAAAAACCACAGATGAAGGTTCATTTGAATATCCATTACCCTTGACCCTAATCATGGCCCTTTGACTTTAGACAGCCCTCCCCCTCTCACGCATGACCCCAACACATAAAGCTGGCCATCCCCAGGAATGCCCAGGGCACATCAAGGTTTTCTCCAGGCAAGTGCCCAAGAGAGATGCTTCTGCCAATGACCTGTGATCTGTGTATGTTCTTTGAGGTTCTGTGGGGACAGCCAGGTGCATTCAAAGAGCAAGAGACAGGGCTTGAAAATGCCAGTTCTGACACTGTATAATTGAATTATCTTTGGTAGGCTTTTCCATCTCCCTAGTCCTCAGCAGCGAAGATTAAATAAACCAACTTGTGCAGAAACCCCCAGCAGGATGCCTGCTGCAGCGCGGAAGCTCATAAACATCTGCTGCTGTGCCAGGAGATGCCTTTTCACTCACCCCCAGCATTGTTTCAGAATTTACACCACAGGTGTTGGTCTGCTCTTTCTAAACTTTGCTTTTTATTACAGATGAAGATCATTTAATAATTAAGTTATAAAAGCTTTGAAAAGAGACAAAGGTCATAAAATCCCCAAAAGCATGTTCTTAGGGGTCAGGCTGATCAGTGTCTAAACTTGGTTCTACCATTTACCTGCTGAGCAAGCTTGGGAAAGCTACGTAAACTTCCTGCATCTCACATTTCCCTTCCGTAAAATAGAATATCAAATGCCCTTCTTGCAGGATTGTCCTGGGGATCAGCAATGATGCAAGCAAAATCTCTCCCTGTTTTTGCTCTAGTTTTGCCTGGTCTTTGTGTAGTGGGACCAAGGAACAAGTGTAGTAAATGAGACAGGTGCCCAAGGGCACCCACAGCTTGGGTGCAAATCCACTGGCCAGTCCTGGATACACTGCTAAATTTCTTGTCTCAATTACCCATCTGGAAAATAGGAATAATCAAAGTATTTGCCTCAAGAGTTACTGTCAGGATTAAATGAATTATTAATGCAAAGAGCACAGAACAGCATCTGGTTCTCAGCATTTCTATGTAGTTGACATGATTAGTATCATTAAGTTGCTCGGTCTAGAAAACTATGGACATACCTGGAGGTGTGGGGGAAGGCAGGTCGCCTGCATCTGGGTACATGAAGAAAGACAACAGGTCACTCTCTTTAGTGAATTCAAAGCAGGGAGAATGTGGGGTAAGAGGGCCATGTGTGGGGATGAAGGGAAAGGACCATGGTCTTACTGGGCATGAAACCAGAGCACCAGAACTTCCCCCTGGGCAATTCCAGCCCTCCTCTGGCAGGGTCCTTGGTCTCAGGGGGCAGGGCACAGCAGCTGGGGAGTACTGCTTCTCAGGAGCCAGGGATGGCTTGCCTGTGGCCACTCTAATACTGAATTGCCTGGGATACTTGTTAAAATGCAGATTCCAGAGCCCCTTTTCAAACTGAGTTGGTCATCATCTCTGAGGTCGGGCCCTGGATTCTGCATTGTGATGCCCTGGGTGGTGCTGGTGCACACAAACATTTGAGACCTCCCATGTGCAACCAGGAGCCGCCCAAGGCAGGACCTGGGTCTGAGCCCAGGGTAAGGGTAGAAGCTAAGGATTGTTTGGTGAAAGAATTGATGGATGGGTGGATGAAAATTTCATCTGGGATACATGCTTCCAAAGTGCCTTCCTCCACAACATGGAAATTATTGCCTGAGAGGGGGCGGCTACCTGAGCAGGTGACACCAGCATCCTCATGGTGGCCACAGTTGTGCTCCGCCCAGCCCGAGTGGGCGCACTGGCCCAGGTAGTGCTCCGCCCCGGCGCACTGGAGGTTGTCCAGGAGGATGTCTCCAGATCCCGGGCCAAAGTGGGCCTGCCCAAGGGCGGACACAGCCTGACCACAGCCCAGCTGCCGGCACACGACCTCGGCTTCATTCAGGTCCCACAGGTCGTCGCAGACGGTGCCCCAGGCCCCCTGGTAGAGGACCTCTACTCGTCCTGAGCACCGGCCTGAGCCATTTGCCAGCCGCAGCTCTGGCCAGTCCCCTGCAGGCAGAGATGGGGTGTGAGTTCCCAAAAGACCTGCCTGGTGTCCACCAGCACCAGGCCTCTGAGGCCAGTAGGACTACGGGGTTGGGGAAGAGCTTGGCTGCTCTTCAGCCTTGGGGTCTCTCTCTCCCATGCTGCTCCTGTGTTTCTGAGTTACAGGTGTCTTCAGCCAGTTTATTTCAACGGTCTGAGAGATCACCTTTCATGTCAGGCACTGAGGATGCTGCTTAAACCCAAGAGCTATGGTTCCCACCCTCGGGGAGCCTAAGGCCTACGTATAAGTTAGATATGGACGCGAGTCTAACGCGCTGCTCCACATTGTGATGGATGCAGTGAAGAGAAAGAACAGAACGCTCTAAGGGGAGAGACGAATGTGGGGAGGCAGTCTGGGCTGGGAAGACCCTTAAAACAGGGAGAAGTAGTGTATGGCCATACCACATTCTTGTCTGATCTCGGAAGCTAAGCAGGGTTGGGCCTGGTTAGTACTTGGATGGGAAATCAGGGAGAAGGAGCTGGTCAGGGAGGGAGTTGGGAAAAGCCTTTGAGCCAGAGGCAAAAGCGCACTCAAAGACCCCTGAAACGCCATTTCATTCCTGCATGTGTCTGTCTCTCTCACACACGCAGCCACCAGCACGTGTAAAAAAATCAGAAGTAATAAATCCAAATGAGACTTTTGAATGACTTCTCAAAGGTGAGAAAATCTCTGCACTTTAGAGAGAGGATGAACTTTGAGCTGGAAGAAGAAACAGGCCAAGGGCCAATCAAGACAGCTGCGGTTTTAGCCCCATCGAAAATTTTTTGAAAAGTGTGACCTACCTGGATTGTTAGAAAGTGATTCATCCGCATCTGTTCACAGAGAGAATCATTAGGTCAGTATTTTTTAGAAATCCTGCTTTTCCATAACCGAAGACAAAGGTTTTCATCACATCCTTGTACGAGTGTATTGATCTGACAGGGAGCATTCATGCCTTTAACTGACACCATCTGGGGAGAAGTGGGTTCCCGGGGGGCCTGGCGGGAAGCTCAGTCTGGTTGCCGGTTCGATCGGTGTTTGGAGAACGTGGCCGGATGTGACAATAGACTCGCTTGCGATGGCCTGGCTCAAAGTGCCGACTTTGTGGCAGATGAGCTTCACTTTGGGAAGTCTTTGGGGGCACCTCAGATTTAGACAGTCACCCTCCAGAAGATTGAAACGGGAATGACACGTGTCCCCTCCATGAGGCTGTCGGGCCACACATGACAAGGTGCCACAAAGCAAAAAGATGGGCAAACGAATGCACAGCAAACAAGGCAATAATTATAAATATGTCCCCCAATCAGAAGTCACAGGTAGCAGCTACTGACATACGACTGAGCTGCTCCTCACATGGGCAACTCTGTGACAAGGGCCACTTTGAGTTATGGCTATTGATTTATCTAGTCAAATTAGGCATTATGGCTGCCAGTTTATGAAAAGCATCCCATTATCAGAGAGGGGTATTAATAGACATTCCAGAGGGGACTCAATTATTCCTAGCTAATTGTTTGCACCTAAGTCCACAGCGTTTTTTAAAATTGTCACAAGGCAATTAAAATGAGCCATTTTAGTTCACCGATTTCCTCAGTGATATGACTGAGTGAGAAAATGGTAATGAAAATTGCCAAATATGCAGCCCTGGCCAGGTGCTATGACAGCGCTTTACAGAATACAGTGCAAAACCTTCGGCAATTCTACAAGAAAGCAATTAGTCGCCTAACTTTACAGATGACAAAACTGGGAGTCTACATGTTGCTGATGCAGTCGAGTGTTGGCGCCATCTCTCAGGTCCAGACTCAGTCCTTCCCAGCTGTGAAGTCTTCCCTAATGGGACTACACCAGCTGCCCTTTGAAGGGAAAGCCTGCGATAGGCTCCTTAAAAATTCCCATAATTAGCCCTGACTCGTGTGGCTTGGTGGGTTGAGCGCCAGCCTGCAAACCAAAGGGTCACTGGTTGGATTCCCAGTGAGGGCACATGCCTGGGTTGTGGGCCAGGTCCCTAGTTGGAGGCACACAAGAGGCAACCACACACTGATGTTTCTCTCCCTCTCTTTCTCCCTCCCTTCTCTTCTCTAGAAAATAAGTAAATAAAATCTTAAAAAATATATTAAAAATTCCCACAATTAAACATCTGCTTTACACATGTCTGTATCTGGCACACACAACTTTGGTAATTCTTATTACCAAATTATAAAATAAGGAGGTGTTATTCTGAAAGGCTAATACTTACAATCTTATCTATTTAACCAAGTTAGAAGAGCTAAGGCAAAAATCGAATGATATGTGTTTGGGCATCCTGTCTTCCCCCTGGATGACTCTGAATTCTAGCAGTGAGGTCTTGAAGCTCTTTGAAACTGGCAGTGACTATATGAAAGAGGAGAGGATACCTGAGCAGGTGACACCAGCATCCTCATGGTGGCCACAGTTGTGCTCCGCCCAGCCCGAGTGGGCGCACTGGCCCAGGTAGCGCTCCACCCCGGCACACTGGAGGTTGTCCAGGAGGATGTCTCCAGATCCCGGGCCAAAGTGGGCCTGCCCAAGGGCAGACACAGCCTGACCACAGCCCAGCTGCCGGCACACGACCTCGGCTTCATTCAGGTCCCACAGGTCGTCACACACGGTGCCCCAGGCCCCCTGGTAGAGGACCTCTACTCGTCCTGAGCACCGGCCTGAGCCGCCCACCAGTCGAAGCTCTGGCCAGTCCCCTGCAGGCAGAGACCCAGTGACCACTGCTGTCTGGGGACAGTGCACAATTCCCGTGAGCTGCTTGAGCTCCCCCTCCCTGCCCCTGCACTCCTATTAGGGTTGGAGAACTTGGTAAAAGTCAGTCAACTAGTCAACCTTCTAGTTGGAGGTCTGATAGATCATTAGGGTGGTCAAAATACCATTGCACCTAAAACGGCCATGAACTGAGTAGCTATGGGGTCAAAGAGATGTGCCAATCCGTGTTGGCTAAATGCAGAAGAACATTATAAATAATGTGTGTGGTGGTGTGTGGCTTTGTGAGGTGCTTCATGGGAGGATTGGCATACCGAGTTTATCTCTGAAGAAACTGATAGAAGCAAAGTGAGTCACCCCACATCTCACATCTGAGTTGCAGGTCTCCTAATTCCAAAGTTCACCATTTTTCTTTTCTTCTCTGCTATTTTATCTCACTGCCTCTGGAATGGCTCTGACACTCTACTTCCTTTAAAAAAAAGTCTATGAGTGACGTGGACATGAGGTTAAGTATGATCACGACTAGCCATGTAAAGAAAAGATCGAATCATACTAGAAGGCCCGCTCAGTTTCATGACTTTGTAAGGCTCTGAGAAAATGAACTTTGTGTTCACCCTGGGATGCTAGAGAAAAAGTTCCTAGTAGTTTTGAATGGCCCTAAAAAGTCTGGCTACAGTCAATTGGTCCATTTGCAAATAGATAAACCCCTTGCAGGTGGTCCAGTTTCTGCCTCTGAAGTAGAGGAAAGGATACCTGGTAAAGAATAAGGATGCACTCCAGGGCTTACCTGGTCTTGCTGTTACCATCTTGGGTGTTGCTGTTGGGGTTGCTGTGGATACAAGAAGATATTCTTAAACAAAAAGGGAGAACTTGGACAAGACAACATGGCAGCATTTGGAGACAACTCTCCACCCAACGCGAAGATTCTGGCAGAGTCCTTCTCCCTTTCATCTTTATAAGAGGTAACCTCTGAAATCAGACCTTCTGTACATGCAGGTCTTGATGTTTTTCAGGTGTGCGGGATCCAACAGAAACGATATTCCCCTTTCTGCCCAGTCACCGGAAATATGACCATTGGTGCCCTTCTGTGCTAAAATGCACTCACCATCAGGCTCTTCTGGGGAAAATGGCTGTTTCTCAGCCTGCTTCGGCTTCATTTTGTTTTTGACTTTCCCGAAATGTGGAGCATCTGATTAGGTGTGTTTCATTGTTTTTGATAGGGAATCAAATCAACAATGATCAACATGCAGTGACCCAGTTGTTGATATGTGAGACTTTGTTCTCCTGTGAATGAGCATTACACTTGTGCAAAAGAGTGTGGACAGAATCCCTCAGCTCCAGTAGATGTGCACAGGCAATTAGAGACGTGTGTGAAAGAGACCAAACTGTGACAGTAAAAGCACCAGGAGTGGGGACAGACGAAGAAACAGGGACCAGGATAAAGACTATGTAGCAGCGGGAAACGTGACTCACCGATCAGGTATGGGGTCTGTGGAACTGGCTCTGCTGATACAAGGAAACTGTCATCAATAACTGACTAACGTCAATGACAGTGAGTTCCCCAGATCTACTTGGTGACACAGAGCATCCCCGCTGTGCTTTATAGCATGCTTCCCACACTTTCTCAGTGAGTCACTCTGGCGCTTGTTAAAAGGAGACCATGTGAGCAGGCCAAGGTGGAGGCTACAAGAACCACCACGAGCTCCGCCTCTTCTCTCAGTGGTAAATGGTGCAGGACCCATCACTGGGTGACCTTGGGACAATTAGTGACTCTCTCAAGCCTCAGTTCCCTCATCCGTAAAAGGGGAAGAACCATGGGTTTGCATGGGAATTAAAGGAGGTAACACATGAGAAGTGCTTAAAATGCTGCCTGGCACTAAATAGGCTTTCAGTAAGTGCCAGCTGTTATTCTGATCACTGATGTGGTCATGACCTGACCTTGAGTGCCCTGCGTTTCATCAGAACCCTTGACTTAGCTCCCGTCTGCCTTCTTGTCACGCACCTTATCCCTCTCATCCGTGCACTCACACGGCTCTCTCGTCTACCTTGCCTACCTCCTGTCTCTCTGTTCACAGCCTCGCCGGGTTTAAAGACAAATCTGAGGTTGTTTCCTGTATTTTCCTTAACACTTGTTTGTACCGTAAATCAGTTTCTCTTTCCTAATGTCTTTGGCTGAGATGCATGCACCCATTAATGTAGTATATTCTGTTTGTTTGCCTTAATCTACTACATTCTATTTGTCTTCTAATTGTGTCACCTGAGTTTGTCTGGGATTCACTCTGCATTGTGCGTGAGCCTCTCGCGAGAGGCCGACACCACTCCTCCTTGTGTAGGAGCTGACACACCCGCCGGGGTCCACAGTAACTGCAGACACGGCTTCCTACTGAGCTGACCTTAGCAAGACGCTTACGTAAAATTGAATAGTTCATGGTGCACCTGCCAATCCCTGAGCATTTCTGATGTCCCACAACAGGCACTTTACTTGTCTCATTTCAGGTAGCCACACAACAACCCTAGCAGTAAGGTTGCCCTACTGTCCCCATTGCACAGGGAAGGGACTGAGGCATAGGGAGGTCCAGTCTCAAGGTCCCCGAGTAGCGATGGGACTATAATTGTCCCCAGGCACACAGTCCAGCTCCAGGCGCTTGCTCTCCCCCACTATTCTTACCTTTGGTTGTGGAATAATAATAAGCAATGAAGTTTTTTCCTATGTTGTTGAAGTTTCGGAAGTACTTGAGGGTCATCGAGCTGGAGGAGGACGAGTAGGTGAGGTAGAAGCCAGAGCAGGTCTTCTTCCCCAGGGACTTTGCTGAGGATGGAGGACCGTCCAGGATTTCAAAATATTCATTGGTGCAGTCCAGGCTGGGGAAGGAAACAGTGATGGGGGTGTGTCACAAATTCTGGCTGGCAGAATTCATATAGCTATGACTGACGCATGAATAAACTCACACAAAAACACACTGGACTACAGGAATCCGGGACTACGCGACCCCTCCCTTATGATATGGGAGAGGCCCTGAGCCTTGTGTCGAGGGGTTTTTATTGATGATCCAAGGTATATTACATCAGAATGGTCTTCATTAACTATGCATAGATTGTAGATTCAAGTTAGGCAGTAGACGGTCCAGGAAGGTACACCAAAAGGAGAGATATGGAAATGGAAGGACAACAGGTTTGGGCTGAACTCAAAAGGACTAAAAACATTAGCCTGAGGGAACTAGGCATGTATCAGTATAAGTTCTTTTGATCTGGGGGAAGAGAGATCTTAGCAAGAACAAGCTTTCGATTCTAAGAAATAGATTATCCTGATTTCCCACAGGAAATTCTGCCATCACACACATGGGTCCTGCCTGCCGTCTTTATATTCCACGAGAGTCCGTGCTTTCTTAGACGTGAAACATTAGAGCTACACTTCCCACTGTGAGATGTACAAAATCCCTTTAGGGGTGGGGGTGGGTGTCTCTCAGTCTCCTCCACAGCAGACCCGAGAGGTGTGCTGTGAGGCCGCCCTTCAGGTAGTTACTATAAATAGGCTAGGGATAGATGGAAAGCTTGTCAGTCGGTAAAAGGAAGGATGGATTGCTTTCCTCTCACTTTTTCTCTCCAAGAAGGAACAGGAGTTTAACCAGAACAGGAAAGAGGAGGCCAAAGCTCTAAGTGCACCCCTGCCGAGACCAAGGATGCAGGGCACCTCAAAGCCTAGGGCCAAGGGCAGAGCCAGGCGAACCAAGCTAATCGATCTTCTGGGCACAAGGGGGTAGAGGCTGCTCCGTCTGCCAGCACAGGACGTGGCTCCAGGCTCCAAGCGAGCGGCGTGTCAGCTTTTGACAGCCGACCTGCCTAGAGGGAAGTTCGATACCGGCTTGCTTTGTGGAAGCCGCCTGCTTTCAGCAGCCATTGTCTTCTGTGGTGTGTTGTGAAGTTTTGGCTGCATGCTGCTACTGCTATAATCAGAAACCCATTTCCATGGCTCAGCTCATGAGCCCTCCACTCTGAGTCATCGTTCCATTAAGCAAAATTCCAGAGTAATATATAATTTAAGTTATTCCTGGGGGGTGTTCCTTAAGACATTCATCTATGAAGGACATCAACCTTGACTACGACATTATAATCTGAGATTTTCTGATTTATTGGGCCTGTGGGTCCCTGGAATCTGCATCTTTAACCAGCAGGCTGAAATATGCACACACACTGTGTCTTAATCTCAACCCTAGTGTCTGTCACACATGTGCACACCCATGTATGCACACACATCCACATAAAAATGGTAAAAACTGAGTAAGGAGTCTATACTCAAGTTAACAGTATTGCACTAATGTCAAGCTCGTGCTTTTGATATTGTTCTACAGTTATATTAAGGTACCACCAATGGGGGAAGCTGGGGGAAGGGTACACAGGACTCATTTTTTGGGGAAACTTCTTATATGTTTATAATTGTTTCAAAACAAAACTTAAAGGCAGGGAGGTCTCTTTTAGTTGTAAGAACCAACTGAGGAAATAAGTGCTTGGACTTCCGAAGCACACCGTGTACTGAAGTCATGGACTGAGGACTCACTTGAGGTACGGAAATGCCAGCAGCACGTGATCGGACGCGTTTGCCCTGATCTCCCAGACGCAGGTTATGTTGTCATGCATTTTGTTCTGTGGGGGGTTCCTAATGGCTCCAGACGAGTTAGTAATAACCCTGCCACACTGGGATTCTCCTACAGGCAGAAAGATAGTTTAGAATTTCCATTTTTTTTCATGAATCAGTTCACTAATTTTGTAATTCACACATCATTTACTTTTTTTCCCCAAAATTCAGACACTTTCGTGACCAAAGTCTCACCTGCAGGGATCGGCCCTCCCATGACAGCCAATGGGCGACCTGTCAAACACACAGAGGACACATGAACTGTCAGTGGGCACTGAGGTTCGCCCTCTCCCCTCTGTACATGAGACCCAGGGGGGCTTGTAACAGACACACTGCGTGGGCCCCTCTGAGAACCACAGGGTCAGTCTCTGGGGGAGAGGCTAGAGCACGGAGGGGTTAATGTGTGGGGGAGAAGCATTGATCTAGAGTCATCCTAGACATTGGTGCCCTAGTCTCTTGTCAGATACACAAATGAGATATTAAATTGGGAGGGTGGTTAAGGAAATGAAAAATGAAAAATTCTGGCTCCTGTGGCCAATTCCAGTGACCCAAGCTCCTGGAGTTACAAGGCTTCAATGTAAGAATAGCAAGAGGTACTGATACATGATCCCTTTGATCTGCTGCTCAGAGACGGTGAGTCAGGGCCTAAGGATACTATGGGTCCTCCTCCAGGCCCCCAACATCTGTCCAACCAGTGACACTTGGCCCAGAACCTCCCATGGGAGATTCTCTCCCAGGACCAATCCATTCCCACCTACTAGAGGTGACAACCCAGGAGGGGATGTGACTGAAGCTTTACTAGACCTTGTCCACTCAGCTTCATTCATGACTCACTGTCTGACCGAGAGCTGGCTACAGGCAGGGCATCAGGGGTCTGGCAGTTGAGGAAGGAGAGACGGTGCTTGGCATGAAAAGCTCTGCGTGTTGGTGTTGAGAGCATGTGGGAAACCAGCAGTAAAGGTAGCCCCATGGGGCCAGGGCTGTACCAGGAACAAGGCAGAGGAAAGGAGAGGGTGGGGACAGGTTTGGGTCACCCTGACTTTGGCCAGGTCTGGCCCACCAGCCATCTGCCTCTGGGCAGGAAGGGTTCTTAACTGCCTCTCATATCTTACCCGCCCCCTACCCACGTCTCACTGCCATCCCCATGCAGCCCTCAACACTGATGAACAGAAAGTGCTACTCGGAAGTCTGAGAAGTTTTGAAGCTGCTTCCTGTGTGGAGAAGAAGGGGATGGGGGAAGTGGGACTGCCCTGGAAGGTTTCTCAGGTTCTCTCCATCTCTCCATTGGGCGGTTGGGGGCTCAAACATCTCAGTCACCCCACCAGCTGGAGGGTAAGAAACCTCTCATTTCCAGCAGAGGCTCCTCCCCAAGGTTTTGAATAGCCGCACCTGGAGATGTCACCTCCCCTACCTGGTGGCATGTCGGCCCAGGGTTCAGCATCTGTAAGTGTGAGAGATGAAACCACCTGCTGTGAGTGCCGTCTTGGAAGAGCCAAAACTGGGCGCTGCCCGGGAGGGGAGCGGGGTTTCACCTGAACAGACCACGCCGGCATCCTCCCCGTGCGCACAGTTGTGGGAGAGCCAGCCAACGTGGGCGCACTCTTCCAGGTGCTGCTCGTCTCCCCTGCAGTGCACATTGTCCAGCAGGATCCTTCCAGAACCTTCCCCGAAGTAGGCCTCAACGGGGGCTGCCACGGCCCAGCCGCACCCCAGCTGCCTGCAGACGACGTTTGCTTCCGGCAGGTCCCAGAGGTCATCGCACACGGTCCCCCAGACCCCCTGGTAGAAAATCTCCACGCGGCCTGCGCAGCTCCCAGGGCTGCCGACCAGCCTCACCGAGGCCCAGCCTCCTGGGGAGAGTGGGGGGAGAGGGGGTCGCGGCGTGAGAAAAGCGCCCTCTGCTTATTGGTGGCTGGATGGCCTTCACCCCAACCCAGCTCTCCTTGTGTCCCATGACTTGGCTACTCACACCCTTCCCGCTGCCTTGAGAGACCCCCGCCACCCCAGCTAGGGAGGGGGTCTCCAACGCCCGACTCACCCGCGCCCTGTCTGAGGACCGCTTGCCTGTGGTCGACTGTTGGCACAAATGGCCCCCGTTGTCCCTGTCCTTATAGCCTGGCTCTTCACAGTGTGACAGTATAACACCCCTCTCAAAAGGTCAGGCTTATTTGCCTGCCCCTGGATTCTGGGCTGGTGGCCTGTGACTTGCTTTGACCAATGAAATATAGCAACGATAGTGGCGCACCCATGCAGAGCTCAAGAGGTCTCAAGAGGTCTCCATGGAAACTCTGGGACAATCACGTCAATAAGCTTGAGCTACTGGGCTGAGTGATAAGAGACACCTGACCTTGTCACCTCTGTCATCTTGGATAACAGCTATGGAAATGTAGGACATGTGAGGGAGGCCATCCTAGGCCAGTGTCTGAGGCCAACTAACCTGCCGGCTAACCACAAGTGCATGAAGGAGCCCACTAAGGTCAGCCACAACCAGCCAAGCCTACCCCAGCTCTGCAGGACTGCCCAGCTGGCCCACAGACTCACGAGTGATTACAAACGGTGATTGTTCGAAGCCACTGTGTTTTGGAGTGGTTTGACATGGCAGTAGATACTTCATACATGTCTTCTTCATCCATACTCCCTTCTTAGATAACCTGTCCTACCCAAAGCCAGGAGGGGCCGTGGGGTCAGTGCCATGTGCCCCCCACATGGTTGAATCTGCCTGGGCAGCTTGAGTGCATGTCTGACTTCAGAGGAACCGATGCATGGGCTGAACTGGGCCAAGTTCTCTGCTGCCTATTTGGAATTGGGAAGAGGACTGGAAGGTCACATGGACTCAGGATTGCTGTTTCCCCTGGGGGCAGCATTGATGAGTCGTGCCTGAGTGGGTAAGTGATAGAGAAGCTGCTCATGATAATGGTGCCAACCAGGAAAAAAAGAGGGAGGAAGGAGAAGCCAGGGTGTGAGGGAATGGCTGTCCACAGCTCACTTCCTTTCCTGATTGTTCTCCCCTGACTGAGTTATCCTTGTGGTCGGGACAGGGGGCGGGGGGCTGGTGCAGAAAGAGCACGAGGGGCTCTTTCATATCATAGACCAACTCTCTCTTCTGTATGACTTCCTGTACGCAAGCCTTGTCTCTCTCCTGAACTGCAGACTCCCTAAGCAGTGCGACTACAGCCTGGTCTCCTACCCACGCACTGCATCACCTGGCTCAGTGCTCAGCACCCGGTCGGCATGCACGATAAAAAGTGATTGAGCAAATGAAGCAAAGAAAGATGTGGGGGAGAGTAGCTCTTAAAAGTTCTCATCACAAGAAAAGGAACCTGGAGCTCTGTGTGGGGACAAATGTTGACTAGACTTATTGTGCTGCTCATTTGTCAGTATATACAAGTATTGGATCCTTATGTTTATACCTGGAACAACTATAATGTTGTATCTGAATTATACCTCAATTTTAAAAAAATTTTAAAGCAGTGAATATGAAGAAGAGAGCTCTGACAGATCCATTAAAAATGTTAACATAAAAAGGAAAGATGTGTAGGGTGCATTCAGGCAATTAAACCTCACAGGGCCAACAATGGGACTGCTGGCGATGGCTGTACTCCCAAGGCCATGGCCAGTGGCCAAGAGCCATTTCACCAGGGCTGCCCTCGGACCCCAGGGCAGTGACAATGGCTCCTCCCAAATCTTTTGGCCGTAGAGCTAGATTGAGAGAGCGAGGGGTCCATTGCTTTACTGCTGCCTTATCTGAGCTCAGACTAGATCTAATTTGTCAAAAACCAAAACCCAACTCAAGGCTCAATATCCTGAAATATCGCTCATTTCTGATCACAGCAAAAAAAAAAAACAAACATCCTGAAGAGTCACCTTGTGCTTCACTAATTCTGTCCAGTTGTTGGCCAGCCCCGTGTTCTGATTCAGAAAGCATGTGAATGCCTCCCACCCTGCAGCCCATGGGAAGTCTAAGTACCTGGTTTCTCCCCTGCCTGGCACAATCCATCCCACAATGCCCCTCGCCCTTCAGTTCTTGGCTTAGATATCATTCCCTCCTGCCCCGGCCCCTCAGGTCTGGATGGAGACCCTCTCCTGGGCACTCTGTGCTCCCCCGTCACAGGGCTCGCCACACGCTTGTCATACGCCCCCTCTGGTGGACGTAGCCTACACGGGGGTCTGTTTTGTTTATCACTATGTATATATCCCCAGTAACACTATCCAGGGTGTGGCCAAAGTAGGTTTACAGTTGTTCACATGGAAAATAATAAATAATACAAGAACAAAGACTGTGTTGTGTGTACTCACAACTGTAAACCTACTTTTGCCAATCCTTGTATATCTTTAGTGACATACATTCATTCGCTCAGTCATTGTCAAGTGGGCTAAATTGATCAGAAGACATGATACAAAAAGGAGCAGCCTTACCTGCGGGTGCAGAAGAAGATGGGTGTTGAGCCACAGCTGTCACCGATGACATGGGAAGCGAGTTCTCATAGGCTGTTGATGGGCACAAGGGAAGGACTGTCATCGGGGAGCAGTCAGAACATGGGGAGAGGATACAAAGTGGTACCTAGGGGTCACCTGCCTCCTCCCAGGATTCAGTAGGAATATCATGGTGATGCTGCAGTCCAGGGCCAATGACCTCACTTCCCCACTTGGGACAGAACATAGCATCACTGCCTGTTAACAAACTAACACAAACGAGCATTGCATGGCCATTAGCCAAAGCTGAGCTTGTGGGCAATGAGCCCCGAGTGGCCTGCTGTGCGAGAGGCCTCGTCTCTCTCTTCGCTGCCCTCGCCCAGGTGTGTGTGCGATCCACCAGAACAAAGCCAGGCAAGCTGCAAGCGGTTTCTCGTGAGGGGTGGGGACAGGGCAGGGCTGGGGACAGGGCAGGGCTGGGGGGAAGGCTGACTGCTCTGAAACGAAGGAGAAGGCTTTTGAGGGTGAGGAAACTGCTCTATATATTGATTGTGATTACACAATCACCAAAACTCACCAAACTTGACCTTAAAATGGGTAACTTTTATGGCAAAGAAGACAAATCTTAATAAAAAATGAGTCGATGGATGAATAGGGAGATGATAGAAGGATGGATAAATTCATCACAGACTCTAGGTAGGATTTAGCTGTTAAATTCTTCAAACTTTGTAGTATGTTTGAATATTTTTATAATAAAATGTTCGAGGGAAATGTGTCCCTCTATTTCTACTATAAAGCCTACACCTCTGTTTTATGACAAAAACCTCTTGCTTTCCCCAGAAGGGGAAGAACTGCTTAGTTAATTCAGCTAACCCACATGACTGCTTATTCTCCTATTCCTGGTGACAGAACATTAAAGGCATAGATTCTTAGGGGACATGGAATCCAATGCACCTGTTCTTATGACATGGAGACTGGGGTCAAGGTCATTTCACTGGTGACAGATCAGCCAGGACCAGATTCCTACAGCACAGAGCCCTTTCCATTCCTACAATGCCTCCTTTATGGGAGCACATGACCCCCCACCCCCAAAAAAGGAACTATTGCTGTGTGAGTGCCTGCCAAGTGCCAGGTACCATTAAGCATTGTCAAGTTCAGGTTCTTATTCAATCCTCTATATTACTCCTACTTTAATAAAGAGGACTCGAGATGAAATGGGATGGAGAGATGCTATTCCTTGGCTGAGGTCCCATAACTGAGGGTGACCATATGTTATGCGTGTCTTTCCTTTTAGGGTGCAAACCCCATGACAGAGGAGATGTGGGGGATTCTGATCACCACTGTAGTCCCACTGCTTATTGGCATGTGGTGAACACTCAGTCAATATCCACTACATGAACAGATGGTGAATGAATGAAACTGGGAATTAAAGCAGGCTCTGATTCTAAACCTCATGACTTTTTAAACTTCGTGCTGAGTCTATGGTAGAGGACGCCCGATGTAACATGGGTCCTACCTGGAGACAGAACAGCTGTGGAATCAGCACCTGTGAACGTGAAGAGAGGTAGTTATCATATATTAGTTGGTGGGTGTTTACTGGGAGCGTCCTATGTTTAGGGAGCTGTGGGAAGCAGAAAGGCAGAGACAGACCCTGCCCTTGAGGATCTTGGCATTTCCTGGGGATTTGAGACACGAGACCACAAAACAAATGGCGAGTGTCCCAGGAGAGCTTTGGAAGCCAGCGCTCCCTCAGGGCCCTCAGATGCTGAGGAGGGGTGGCGGGGGAGCCTGGCAGGGCTTGTCATTCATAGACATGTTATTCCAGCTGCTGGTAGGACAGAATCAGGAAAGATTGGGGCAGAGTGAGCTAGAGGGACCAGAGGCTTGGGAAGGTCACCAGGCTCAGATGTGGAAGGCCTGGAACACCAGGTGACAAATTTGGCCTGCCACCCTGAGGTCACAAACTCAAAATTTTCTGAGGGCCACCTGGGTGAGAGAAACAAGTGACCTGAGCAGTGGAGGCTGTGGGAATGGGAAAGCTGTGTCCAAGGGGGCAGCTTTTTGCACATCCAGCCAGTTAATGAAATAAAAGAATTTGTTGTGTTGAGCCTGAACTTCTGCTTTTATTTTTTTTTCACAAAACATAAGAATTTGGAGTTTTATGCCAAATACTCTGATTCAGCTGCATTCAAGGTTAGCTTGGATTTTCAAACAAAACAGGCCACTTCAGAGCCTGGATCCAGCCTGTGAGCCATACTTTATGGTCAAGGGGATGGTCAGGCTGACGCACAACTCTGAAAAGATGCAGGAAGCATTGGCTGGCTGCCTGGATCTGCAGACATTCCTAGACTGGGCTGTGGTGTGCGCGTGTGTGTGGAGGGGTGAGTAGTGAGGGAGAAGGAGTCCTCCAGATGAGGACTGCAGCCAGCCCCTCACCTGCACACACCATACCACCCCCCTGCAGGTGCCTGCAGCTGTGCCCGGCCTTGCCCCTGTGCGTGCACATCCCTAGGTGGCTCTTGCCACCTGCGTACTGCACATCATGCAGCGCAATCTTCCTCTTGCCTGCCCTGAAGTGGGCCTTGTGGGTGCTGCCATGGCCTGGCCACACTGCAGTTGGTGTCAGACAATGGTGACCTCAGCCAGGTCTCAGAGGTCATTGCATGCAGTTCCCCTGGATGAGAACCTCCAAGTGGCCTGAGCACTTCCTTGAGCCATTCACTAGTCTCATCAACCAGCCAACTGGCCAACCGGACTCCTGGAGAGGCACAAGGAAGAAGTGCTCGAGGGGAGTGGCTTTCCTGTCTCTGGAAGGTTCCCTTCATCCTTTACATCCCTAGGTGGTCATGTCCTCATTTGCATGCATGCAAGTTCACACAGTGTTCATGCACTAGCCAGAATAAACTTCATGTTAGAACTAGCCAGAATAAGCTTCAGTTTCAAGTCCCTCCTGGGACACTTTACTATGTCCCCCTTTCCAGAATATGGAACTCTCTTTAGGAAGTTTCCAGCATTCCTAAGTTCTCCTAAGGAGACCACTTTCCCCACCTGTTATTCCCCTGCCTTGGACAGGGATGGACACAGGAGATGTCAATACAGCTAATGAAATAGGAAACTAGGTTATCCATAGGCAGATCGTAGCTAAACAGACCCCCTCATCATCCAGAACTACATTAGTCTTAGAGTAACTTGGTCCCTTTGGCCCCATCAGTTTTTTTTTTATTTTTATGGTTTTACTATGAAAAAGAGACTGAGTGCAGAAGCTAGCATTTGTTGTTTGTGAGTTAAATACCAGAGCCTCAGAGATCCACTAACTTAAACGTTTCTCTTAATCTTCATAATGACCTCATGTGATAAGAGATGGGTTCTCATTCTACAGGTGCAGAAACTGAGACTCAGATTTTTTAGTATGGCTCAACTGTAATAATCAGAAAGGCGGGGAGAACTGCTCTCAATCCCCCAGTTTGTAAGTGACCTGTGTCCCACTTTAACCCTGCCTGTAGCTTCCCTCCCACCGGGAAAGATGTCTCTTCCCACAGTGTCCATCGGCCCCTTGTTTCTCAGGAATGGCTTCCCATACCTGCAGGTGGAGGTGTCCAGGCCGCTGGGACTGTGGTCTGTGAAAGCTCTGGGAAGCCGTCTGCTGGGAGGAACAACAACGCAAGGCCACCATCGGTCAGTTAGTGTGGAAAGAATGAAGTAGACATTGCTGGAAGGGTTCATTCATTGTAAATTCATTGTAAGACCCTCGGAAGCTTTTTGTCTCTTTTTGATTCATCATCAGCACCATCAAATGAGACTGTTTAACTTTTTATCCATCTATATCATGTTTATGGAAAACTTATCCTTGAATTCCTGTTGCAATAGAAATAAATCTTAGCTTCCAGCCAAGAGGGAGGCGTAGATAGATACACTGTGCCTCCTTGCACAACCGAAAGAAGGATAACAACAAATTTAAAAACAAAAAACAACCAAACTGACAGAAAATTGCACTGTATGGAAGTCTGACAACCAAGGAGTTAAAAAATAAATATTCATCCAGCCCTGGCTGGTGTAGCTCAGTGGATTGAGCGCGGGCTGGGAACCAAAGGGTTCCGGTTCTATTCCCAGTCGGGGCACATGCCTAGGTTGCAGGCCAGGTCCCCGTGAGGGCCATGTGAGAGGCAACCATACATTGCTGTTTCTCTCCCTCTCTGTCTCCCTCCCTTCCCCTCTCTCTAAAAATAAATATTTAAAAAAATATATTCATCCAGACTGGTAGGAGGAGTAGAGACAGGCAGCCAGGGCAGAGAGGACTTGTGGCAAGGTGATGGCTGGTGGACCAGGTAGTCCCACATTTGCGTGCAGATAAACCGGGAGGAACAACTGGGGAGTAAGACAGACCACACAACCCAGGGTTCCAGGCAGGAAAATAAAACCTCAAAGCCTCTGACTGAAAAAACCTGTGGTGGTTGAGGTGGCAGGAGAAACTCCGAGCCTCATAGCAGACATCATTGGAGAGATCCATAGGGTCCTAGAACATACACCAAACCACTCACCTGGGAATCAGCACCAGAAGGGCCCAATTTGCTTGTGGGTAGCAGGGGAAGTGACTGAGAACTGGCAGAGAGCCGAGCAAGTGGCATTGTTCCCTCTTGGACCCCACTCCCACATACAGAGCCACAATGCAGAGACATGGGTTGCCTCGCCCTGGCGAATACATAAAGCTCCATCCCTTACTACGTAACAGATGCACCCAGACCAAAAAAATGGCCCAAATGAAAGAACAGATCAAAGCTCCAGAAAAAATACAACTAACTGATGAAGAGATAGCCAATGTATCAGATGCACAGTTCAAAACACTGGCGATTGGGATGCTCATGGAGATGGTTGAATATGGTCGCAAACAGAAGAAGCGAAGGCTATGAAAACTGAATAAAGGAAAATTCACAGGGAACCAACAGTGATGGAAAGGAAACTGGATTCAAACCAGAAGGAAGAAATAAACATTCAACCAGAACAGAAGGGAGAAACAAAAATTCAAAAAAAGAAGGACAGGCTTAGGAACCTCCAGGACAAGTTTAAACATTCCAACATCCAAATCATAGGGGTGCCAGAAGGAGAAGAGGAAGAGCAAGAAGGTGAAATTTTTATTTGAAAAAATAATGAAGGAGAACTTCCCCAATCTGCCAAAGGAAATAGACTTCCAGGAAGTCTAGGAAGCTCAGACAGTCCCAAAGAAGTGCGACCCAAGGAAGCACACACCAAGGCACATCATAATTACATTACCCAAGATGAAAGATAAGGAGAGAATCTTAAAAGCAGCAAGGGAAAAGGAGACAGTTATCTACAAAGGAATTCCCATAAGACTGTCAGCTGATTTCTCAAAAGAGACCTTGCAGGCAAGAAGGGGCTGGAAAGAAGTATTCAAAGTCATGAAAGGCAAGGACCTACATCCAAGAATACTCTATCCAGCAAAGCTCTCATTTAGAATGGAAGGGCAGATAAAATGCTTCCCAGATGAGATAAAGTTCAAGGAGTTCATCATCACCAAGCCCTTACTACATGGAATGTTAAAGTGACTTATCTAAGGAAAAGAAAGAGATAAAAAACTATGAACAGTAAAATGACAACAAACTCACAACTATCAACAACTGAACCTAAAACACAAAAACAAAATAAAAACAAACTACGCAAACAACGAGAACAGGAACAGAATCAGAAATGAAGATCACATGGAGGGTTATCAGTAGGGAGAGGGAGATGGAGAATGGGGAGAAAAGGTACAGGGAATAAGAAGCATAAATAGGGCCCAGCTGGTGTGGCTCAGTGGATTGAACACAGGCTGGGAACCAGAGGGTCCCAGTTCGATTCCCAGTCGGGGCACATGCCTGGGTTGCAGGCCAGGTCCCCAGTGAGGGACATGTGAGAGGCAACCATACATTGTTCTTTCTCCCTCTTTTCTCCTCTCTCTAAAAATAAATAAATAAAATCTTAAAAAAAAGAAGCATAAATAGTAGGCACAAAATAGACAGGGGGATATAAAGAATTGTATAGGAAATGTAGAAACCAAAGAACTTATATGTACAACCCATGGACATGAACTAAGGAAGGAATGAGGATGGGAGTGGGGGCAGGGCAGAGGGGAATAAAGGAGGGAAAAATGGGACAACTGTAATAGCATAATTAATAAAATATATTTAAAAAAAGAAATATTAAAAAAATAGGAGACTAACTTAAGAACATCATGTTTGAGGAAACCTACAGTAAATAAAAGCAATGCCTACAAATTAATAATACTGTATTCACTCAATAAATATTTATTGAATGTGAAATACAATCTAAAAAATTTCTGCCCAGCTGGTGTAGCTCAGTGGATTGATCATGAGCTGGGAACCAAAAGGTCCCAGTTCAATTCCCAGTTGGGGCACGTGCCTGGGTTGCAGGCCAGGTCCCCAGTGAGGGCCATGTGAGAGGCAACCATACATTGCTGTTTCTCTCCCTCTCTTTCTCCCTCTCTTCCCCTCTCTAAAAATAAATAAATAAAATCTTTAAAAAAAAATTTCTGAAGGGCTTAGTGCACTTCTGATTGAAAGACATGGTTGTTAATCTTGGGATCTAATTCATATTCTGCCACATACATACGAAGGTCAGTTTCCCAACCTGAAAAACTGTGAATCAGGTCAGATGAATGGGAAAGAGGTTTATAAATTAAGAAGTGAATAAATTTAAATATTATATTCCCCAAGTCAATAATTGTTTTATTATTTGGGGGGAAAATTAACTCACTAGCCATAAAAATAAATACTGATATAGAAAAAATGTTTAAATATCATTTACAACAGCATCAAAAACTGTGAAATTTTAATGAATAAATCTAATAAATACATCCAAAATTTGCACACAAAAGATGCAGAATTTTGATGTGATAAATTAAAGACTTAAATAAAGAGATACAGTGTGTTGATGGATCAAAAAACCAATATTATTGAAGTAAGATTATTTCTGTTTTTGAACAATATCTACTAGTTGTTAGGAATATGTTGCATTTTTTAGAGGAAGAAGTATTTTTACCTGAATTTTACGATTTTTTAGTATGATTCAGCTGTAATAAACAAATGAAAATATGATCTAGAAAAGTATACATTGTATAATATAATTATTGCATCTTTGGTTTTTAAAAAATGAGGCATGGAAATCACATTTTTGGGGAAGTGGAGGTGGAAGACAATATGGGGAATAAATGGTAATTAAAGAAATATAATAAAAATGAACTATTAAAGTGTCAAAAATAAAAATATTTGTTACATGCTTAAAATATGTCAATTTTTCCTTAAATTTATATATGTATACTCAACACAAATTAAAATTCCCAACAGACATTTTTTGTAGAAAGAATAAAAAAGAACGATGTTTGAGTGCTCACACTACCTGATTTCAAGACTCGCTCTAAAGTTACAGTAATCAAGGCAATGTGAAATGGCCACGAGAAAAGTCATATAAATCAGTGGAACAAAAGAGGGAGTTTAGAAATAGATGCATGTATTTCTGGTTATTTAATTTGTAACAAAATGCCAAGGTATTTCAATAGACATATGAGAATTCTAACACATGGCATTGAGATGAACTGACACCTATACAGAAAAAATATCCTTTGAGCTATACCTTTAAACCATATTAAAAAGTCAACCAAAATGGATCATAGAACTAAACAAAATACCTAAAACTTTAAAACTTCTAGGAGAAAATCTGAGAGACATTTTGTTAAGTGAAGATTTCTTAGATGAGATACAAAAGCACAATTCATTAAAGAAAAAAAATTTGGTAAATCATCTTTATTAAAATTCAAAAATTTCTGCTTTTTATAAAACAGTTAAGAATGAAAAGAATAGGCTGAGAGAAAAAAATTTGTAAAACACGTATCTGGGAAAATATTCATATGCAGATGAAGAACTATCTAACATAATAACACAATAATAAAAAGACAACTCAGTTTTTTAAAAAGGATAAAAGATTTGAACACACACTTCACCTAAGAAGAGATGCAAATAAGTACGTGGAACAGTTCTTCATCTCATTAGTCACTAGGGAAACGCAAATTAAAACCACGTAGAGATATCACCATCTACCTGTGGTAGGCAGACTGTAATGGCTAATCAAAAAATAGAAAATTTGAAATGTAGATAAAGATGTAGAACAACTATAACTCTTATACTTTGCTGGTTGGAATGCAAAATGGTACAGCCGCTTTGGAAAATAATTTAACCTGTATGTGAATGTATTTGGCAGCTTTATTCATAATGATCAAAATTGGAAATAAGCTCAATGTCCATCAAGTGGTGAATGGATAAACAAGTTTTTGAACATCCACACAGTGGAACACTATTCATATCAAAAAGAATGGCTGTCTGATACATGGACCTACATGGGAGAGTCTCAAAACCTTTATGCTACGTAAAGAAACTCAATACAAAGTGCTGTATATTGTCTGATTGCATGACATAACATTCTGGAGCAGCCAAACCTACAAAGACAGAAGTCATATTCGTGGCTGCCATGACCTGGGGGGTCAGGAGAGGGAATTGACTATAAAGGGGCACAAAGAACTCTATTAAGGTAATGGAAATGCTCTATATAATGATGGTGGTGATGGTCACACAGCTGTAACCATTTATCAAAATTCTTTGAACTACATGGTGATTGTTACTGGAGACAAATTATATCTCAATTAAGCCTGACTTTAAAGAAAAAGGTAACTCTGATCAACAAAACAAACAAACAAGCAAAATATAACCAGAGATGTTGAAATTAACAACAATCTGGCAGTAACCAGAGGGGAGGTAGGAGGGGATAATAGGGGGGAAGGGAGGAAGGTTTTTCAGGAACAACTATAAAGGACACATGGACAAAACCAAGGAGGGGGTGGAATCAGGGGAGGGAGGTGGGGATGGCTGCGGTGCGGGGTAAATGCAGACAACTGTACTTGAACAACAATAAAATAAAAAAATAATTTAAAAAAGGTAACTTTGAGTCATGTAGACAATGGATTAGAATGTATGGCGCCTGTGGGCAGGGAAGCCAGTGAAGAGAAGCCCGTGGTCATCAGGCAGAAGAGGTGACAAGGATTTGGATCAGGATGATGGTTGTCAGATGAAGAGAAGGCCATGAATGGAACCTTAGTCTCTTAGCTCTAAATGAAAAATTAATTCATCCACAGAGATCTGTTCGCATAATACAGATGTTTGCAGATAATCTTAATAATTTACTTAAATATTCTTATTTGGATGTTTAGCTCTCTATAGACTTAACCATAAAAATACATAAACTAAAAATAGCCAGGAAAGTGATTTACAAACACAAAGTTTAACTTACCAGTTTTTGCTGATAATGGTGCCAGTGCTGGTAACAGTGAGGCTAATAATGATGGCATTGATGATGATGACAATGACAATGGTGATGATGATGATGGTGGTGGTGGTGATGATGATGACAGTGGTGATGATGATGATGACAATGGTGATGATGATGTTGATGATAATGACAATGCTGCTGACAATGGTGATGAAGTTAACAATGGTGTTAATGATGACAATGATGATGATGATAATGGTGATGTTGATGACAGGGGTGATGATGATGATGACAATGCTGATGAAGTTAACAATGGTGATGATGACGATGACAGTGGTGGTGTTGATAATAACAATGGTGATGATGATGATATAGTTGATGATGGCAATGGTGATGATGATGGTGGTGGTGATGATGACAGTGGTGATGATGATGACGATGATGATGATGATGCTGATGATGATGCTGATGATGCTGATGATGACATCGGTGATGATGATAATGGTGGTGATGATGACGACAGTGGTGTTGATGATGACAATAGTGATGATGATGATAATGATGGTGGTGATGATGATGACGATGGTGGTGATGATGATGATGATGATGGTGGTGATGATGATGATGGTGGTGGTGATGATGACAGTGGTGATGATGATAATGGTGATGATGATGATAATGGTGATGATGCTGATGATGATAATGACAATGCTGCTGTTGCTGCTGACAACGATGATGAAGTTAACAATGGTGTTAATGATGACAATGATGATGATGATAATGGTGATGTTGATGACAATGCTGATGAAGTTAACAATGGCGATGATGATGATGACAGTGGTGGTGGTGATGATGTTGATGATAATAACAATGGTGATGATGATGATGCTGATGATGACAGTGGTGATGATGATAATGGTGGTGATGATGACGACAGTGGTGGTGGTGATGATGTTGATGATGATGATGTAGTTGATGATGACAATGGTGATGATGATACTGACAATGGTGATGTTGATGATGACAGTGGTGATGAAGTTAACAATGGTGATGATAGTGACAATGTTGATGATGATGACAATGGTGATTTAGATGATGACAACAACGGTGATGAAGTTAACAATGGTGATATTGATGATGATGACAGTGGTGGTGATGATGATATTGATGATGATAATGGTGATGATGATAATGACAGTGATGATGGCAATGATGATGTATTTGTTGATGACAATGGTGATGATAATGACAGTGATGATGGTGATGATGATGTATTTGTTGATGACAATGGTGATGATGATACTGAAAATGGTGATGTTGATGATGACAGTGGTGATGAAGTTAACAATGGTGATGATGATGATGACAGTGGTGGTGGTGATGATGTTGATGATAATGACAATGATGTAGTTGATGATGACAATGGTGATAGAGTTAATAATGGTAATGTTGATGATAATGACAATGGTGGTGATGGTGTTGATAATGGCAATGGTGATGTTGATGGTGACAACAATGATGAAGTTGACAATGGTGACAATGATGATGACAGTGGCAGTGGTGATGATGATGATAATGACAATGATGATGACGACAATGGTGATGTTGATGATAGTGATGATGATGATGATGACAATGGTGATAAAGTTAACAAAGATGAAGTTTTTGATGAAGACTGTGGTGAAGATGATGATAATGATGGTGATGATGACAGTGGTAATGATGATGATGACAATGGTGATTTAGATGACAACGACAATGGTGATGAAGTTAACAAGGGTAATGTTTTTGATGAAGACAGTGGTGATGATGATGATGACAATGATGATGATGATAATGGTGACATTGATGATGACAGTGGTGATAATGACAATGGTGATGTTGATGACAGTGGTGATGACAATGGTGATGATGATGACAGTGGCGATGATAATAATGACAATGGTGGTGACGCAGTTAACAATGGTGATGTTGATGACAGTGGTGATGATAATGACAATGTTGATGATGATGATGACAATGATTTAGATGATGACAATGGTGATGATGATAGTGATGATAATGATGACGACAATGGTGATGATGTTAACGAGGATAATGTTTTTGATGAAGACAGTGGTGGTGATGATGACAATGATGATGATGACAATGGTGATGCTGATGATGACAATGGTGATGTTGATGAGAGTGATGATGATGATGACAATGATGATGATGATGACAGTGGTGATGATGATGATAGTGATGATGTTGATGATGATGACAATGGTGACAAAGTTAACAAGGATAATGTTTTTGATGAAGACAGTGGTGATGATGATGACAATGGTGGTGGTGATGATGTTGATGATGATGTAGTTGATGATGACAATGGTGATGATGATACTGACAATGGTGATGCTGGTGATGACAATGGTGATGTTGATGATGTTGATGACGATGACAATGGTGATAAAGTTAACAAGGATAATGTTTTCGATGAAGACGGTGATGATGACAATGATAATGATGATGATGACAATAGTGATGTTGCTGATGACAGTGGTGATGATGATGATAATGACAATGGTGACATTGACAATGACTGTGGTGATGATAATGACAATGGTGATGTTGATGAGAGTGGTGATGATGATGATGACAATGATGATGATGATGACAATGGTGATGTTGATGATGACAGTGGTGGTGGTGATAATGTTGGTGATGATGATAATGGTGATATTGATGATGATAGTGGTGAGGATGATAATGATGATGATAATGACAATGGTGATAATGGCAATGATGATGAAGATGATGGTGATGATGAAAGTGGTGATGATAATGATGGCAATGAGGATGACAATGATAATGACAAGGGTGATGATGATGAAGATGATGACAATGCTGACAATGGCAAAGATGGCGATGATGAAGATGATGATAATTCTGCTTCTGCTTATGAGAATAACAAAAAAGATTTCTTTAAGGCAATATTTCTCAGAGTGTGGTTCTCAGACCACAGTATAAGCATCTTGGACTTGGAAATGCAAATTCTCATACCCTACTCTAGGCCTGCTGAATCAGAAACTCTGGGTGAGGCCCAACAGTACATGTTTTAAATAAATTATCAGGGTAATCCTGATGAAAAGTAAAGGATTGAAATAGCCCCGTGGTATTTTCTAGTGGCAAAGTCACACTAAAATCACATAACTATAATTTTTCAACTGATAGTTTCATTGCCTGTTAAAAAAAATTCAAGCCTCACGGACTCCAGAAAAATAATTTTCTGATCTAATCTCTCTAGAAAATGAATGGCAATCTTCTCTCAAATTTGTGATTTGTGATGATTGATGGGCATAGTCATAGAAAACTACTGATATACTCTAAAGTCAATGACTATTAATTACAGTCCTTCAATGGCCCCAGAAGAGTCCTGTCTTGCCAGCACCTCCCCGGTAATTTAGTTCTGACTTGGGAAGTTTCCTGCACCTGGCTGATTGTGTACTGCTAGCTAATTCCCAAACTCCCCTTTGCTGATGCTACTTTTCAATGTTGAGCTCTCCTCCAAGCCACACCCTAAACAGTACCTGGGATTTACCCTTGGACAGCTGCCCAGAAGAAGGGCCATGCAGGCCAGGATTATTAGCAGGAGAGCCTGAACACAGGAGACCAAGGTCAACACTGCAGATCTGAGTTCTGAGCTCCATCTGTTATGGTGGGTTTTGACATAGAGACTGGGAAAGCCTTTTAGGCTTCAAGTGAAATGGACCAATCAAACCAGCCTCTGTAAACTGCTTAGAGCTTGATTTAACAGGATTGTTTTCATTCCATTTCTACCACACAGAATGAATGTCAACCAGATAGAACTAGAAGTAAGTAGAATGGGACATAGAAATAGCCCAATTGTATCTGAACATCAATAAAAAAGAAAGAAAGAAAAGAAATAGCCCAAATCAGTCTTACCCTTAGGGGAGAGGGTTGCCGAAGGAGAACCTGTGAGATTGGACAGAGGAAACTGTCAGTCCTCCCAGGGGGAGGCCACTGGCTCATTTCCCATTTTCTGGAATAGCCCATTCTATCCACGAGTCAGTGTAAAAGGTACCTCACCTGAGCAGATGGCTCCGGCATCTTCCTCATGGCCACAGGTGTGAGTGAACCAGGTATCATGGAAACACAGAGCAAGGTGGCTCTCCTCACCAGTGCAGTGCACATTGTCCAGGAGAATCTTCCCAAAGCCAGGGCCAAAGTGGGCTCCTGGTGGGGCAGAAACTGCCTGGCCGCATCCAAGCTGCCTGCACACCACCTGCGCCTCTTTCAGACCCCAGCCGTCACCACACACTGACCCCCAGGTGCCCTGGTAGAAAATTTCCACCCGTCCAGAGCACCTTCCAGTACCATTTACGAGCCTCATCGTGGGCCAGGCTTCTGCAAAAACAAAAATAAAAATAAAGGCACATTTTTGAAACTTGCCTATTGCCTTCATCCTATTTGCCTATCTTACAAATTAGGGGGAAATTTTTTATTACTCCACATTTATGAGCACATTCTAGAAAAACACTGCTTAATGACTCCACCATTGTGTGATGTGCCTTCTATTAGTCACTCAACAAAGCCGATTAGATTGTAGAATATGTATTTCTTATGCGTTGGTGAGTAGGGCTTGACATCAGCAGGGCAGACATGAAAAATTAAGGAAACGTATTTCCATCAGTGAGGAAATATGTAAATTAAGTGGTTTATTTAAAATATTTAATACTATAGCTATTAAAAGCAGTAACATTTATCTATGTATCTTTATATATATGTCAATATGCATGAATCTCAAAAACACAACATTGAGGAGGGTTTGAGCAAAATGTGAAAATTACTCACGGACAGGGACAATAGTATAGTGACTGCAGGGGGAGGAGTTATAAGGGAGATATATAGTAGTGGAAAAATACAATAAAAATTTTTTAAAATAAAGTAAAATAAAAATAAAAAATAAATGAAAGGGACTTAATGTTATACAGAGACTGATACCATTTGCATAAAAGAAAAACACAAAATAACATATATATCATACAATTCACATTTATAAAAGTATTAAAAGTGAACTATAAAGATATACAAAAAATTGAATAGAGTGTTTGTGTCTGAGGAAGAAGGAGAGAACAGAGAGTAGAAGTGGGTAATTTGGGGGAAACTTCAGATGTATTCTGTAATGTTTTATTTCTTGATAAGACTGGAAAATCAGTATAACAAAATGTGAGCAACAGTCAAGAGTAGGTAAAGGGGACATGGTTATTGGTTTTCTTATTCTCCGTATTGTCTGAGAAACATTTTAAATGTTTCTGTGGAACAACAGGAAAGCGGGATGTTCAGGTGCGAGCCGCGTGGGAAGCTCAGCTACTAGGCCAGGTCCTGGGGCCATGTCCTCTCACTGTGGTCCCCATGCACCTTTGAGGCCGCTGACTGTCAGCTCCCCAGGCTCCTCCCCTGGGGTTCACCAGCACAGATGCATGTTCTGTGAGGAAGACAGCTGACCTGATGTGTTGGGCCAAGGAACTTTGACTCTACGACTCGATGGTGGTGAATCAACCATAGGAAGCACTACGACAACATGGAAATGGTGGTTAGGACAGAAACGTCTCTTCCTGAGACAGACAAAAACATATCAGAGAACGACTCAGCCAGTAGCTGGTAAGGACCATCAGCTATTCCACACCTTACCAAAGCACCTGGTCTGGCCACACATTCATAAAGAACAACCTGCTTTCTAATGAGTTTGGAGTCAAGTTCAGGTGGCTGATAGAAAGCTCCTAAATGTCATCCTGCTTCCCCAAATGCCTTGACCCCTTTAAACCTTCATTGACTCCAGGTTCCGCATAAGGGTGCTCAGTAGTAGTAAAATAAGCCACTGAAGAATTGGGTAAAAGTTTCAAAAATCATTGTATCCATAAGGATGCTGATTATCTTGGATAAGCCCTGGAGGATGCTATGTAACCTAGTGACAGGATCCATCTGCTCGTACCTCCTGTCTGGGTGATAAAACACAAAATCTATAGGACGAGTGACAGAAGCATGGCTCTACCTGATAAGGTGGTTGGTAACTTTTCATTATCTGCCAAGGCTAAAAAATAAAAATGTTGTTAGAAGGAGTGGCTTCACTAATTTGCTCATATGGGAGATGCTAAAACTTCTTTCTGAGGAGGGTAATAAGAACAAACAGGGGCTGCTGGCATTCTCCAGAGTGAAGCCTGTGTCTCTTGAGCAGAGGTCTTGCCTCCACTGTGCGCTGACTGGCAGGACTGCTCTTAGCCAAGACCAACGTTGCCCCAAGGGGGGTCAACCAGCCTGTCCACACGTGCACCATCTACATATTTTATTGATTCAGTCAGCTTGTATTGGGTGCCTACAATACTGTGATGGGTGCTAGACATGCAGGCACATGAAACCCTTGTCCTCATGGGGCTTAAAATTGGCGCTGAAGGTAACGCTGGTCATCACATTGTCCCAAGAGCCCTGGGTAGTGAATTTTCCCTGGCCCTGAGCTTCAGCTCATCCTTTCTATGGTCTTAACGTGCTGGAAATGGCATATACAACATATCATGTCCATTTTTTGTTGTTCAAGCTCATAGCTCATTGACCTACCTGAAGATGGGGTTGGGTGGTTCACGGCTTCTGGGATGGAGGAAGTTGAGGGTGCTGCTGGGGAAACAACAATACAAGGAAAATGATCTCTGATATTGATTCCTGAATGGAAAGAGAAGAACTTTTTTCATCTGCTTTACATTCCCAGAAGAAGAATTCAATTAACTTCACGTAAGCTCATTCAGCAGAGAGAATTTTAAAGGAACTAGCAGTCTTGAAAACATTATGTGAGACCCAAAGGCTACATAGTGTATGACACCGTTTATATGAAGTATCCCGAATAGGTCAGTCCATAGAGACAGAAAGCAAGTTGGTGATAGCCAGGTTCTGGGGGGAGGAATTGTCACATAATAGCCATGGCTATTAGCAAAGAGCAGAAATGTTGGATGCTCTCCCCACAGCTCAGCAGTCAGAAGCAGAGCCCTTGAAGAGAGCCATTCCATAGGACACACTGCAAGGCTGAGAAGACGCCAGTGCTCATTCTGTCTGACTATGCACCAGGCCCTTTGCTAAGACAGTTGGCAGCTTTATTAAGTCACTGACTGACACCTCACAACTCCTTGAAATATGCAGCTTTTGCTGTGGCTGCTGTGGCTTAGTTGGTTGGGCGTCATCCCACAAACCGAAAGGTTGTCGGTTCAATTCCGGTCAGGGCACATGCCTGGCTTGGGTTCAGTCTCAGTTGGGGCGCATGCAAGAGACAACCGATTGGTGTTTCTCCCTCACATTGATGTTTTCCCCTCTCTCTCCCTTCATTCCCCTCTATCTAAAATCAATAAATAAATTAAAAAAAAAGAAATATGTTGTTATTATCCCTATTTTTCAGGTAAGGAAACTAAAGCACAAAGGGGCTAATAAACCTGATGAGGGAGTTAGGAGAGTGTGGCTCCAAACCCAGCGGTCCAGCAGCTGCCTCTGAGCCTTGTCCTGTCAAGTAAGTGGAAAATGCCACCCAGGTTTCAAAAGAATCCTTAGTCACTTGGATATGAGACCTCAGAATTTGATGTGCTTGCTCTCTCTTCTGCTAATATTTGGAAATGAACACAAATATGCAATCTGGGATGAGCTGAGTGGTGTTCATGTATTCAAGCATTTACTTATTTATCATTTAACTGGCACTGAATACCCAGCAAGGAGCAGACGTGGTTGTTGAAATTGTGTGTGTGTGCATGCATGCGGTCAGGGACAATGTCAAAGACGAGTAAGGTAGGGATTCTTCTCCACAGACTGACAATGTCATTAGAGGAACAAGTGAACCACCACCCCCCCGCTGCACAGGAGAGGAGTAGGAGCTGCAGGTGAGGACAGATAAAGAGCCACAGGGGTCTGGGAGCTGCCAGCTTGGGATGGGGAGGATCGGACTGGCGGCCTGGGACTGGGGAGGGTGGGCGCCCTATTAGCAAAATGCATGTGGGTTTGGGAGCAGTCAGTGCAGGAGCAAGAAAATAAATGCAGGCCTGGTTCAGAGAGCAGTCCACCTTTTTACCCTGAGCTTCCCTTGTCTCAGCTGGATCCTCAGAGTCTCCCAATGGACCATGGACCTAGTCATTCTTTTTAGTAGTTCATAGGTTTTAAATGTGGTTTAGAGAGTTAAGATAGTGCAGAGATTAAGCTCTAAGGCTCTGATGTCAGAATGTCTGTGTTATTAATCATTGACCTTGGGGAGAACATTCAACCTACTCTAGCACGAGTTTCCCGTTCAGGAAATGGGGATTACAGAAGTGCCCCATCCGGCTGTTGGCAGAAGGAGGAGACAAGAAGCCCTCATAAGTTAGTCAACACAGAGATTGACATGGCACAAGGCAATTTTGTCCAGTAGAAAGAAAGTACAAGCTACATTTGTAAATTCAGATTTTCTGGTACCACATTTTAAAAAGTAGTAAGAAACAGGTGACATTAATTTGAATAATACATCTTATTTAATCCAACATATCTCAAACATTATCATTTCAACACATAATCAATATAATAAACGTCAATGAGAGTAATTTTACTTTCTTTTCATCGTACAAGTCTTTGAAAGATCCAGTGTGTATTTGACACACACACCGGGTGTCAGACCTGCCAGGCCATGTTTCAGGCCCTTGGCAGCCGCACAGACAGTGCAGATCTAGGGCTCACTAAACACTGTCATTAGTATTGTCAGAATACGAATTATATGATGGGACGCTTGAACTGCCAGCAGTTGGAGATGATGGGGGAGTGGAGGCAGCATCGCCCAACAAGATGACAAAAGGAAATGGCCCGCAATGGTGACTGCTGGTCAACATGACCAGGGAGAGGTACCCCCTGTTTGTGGGACTCACTGATATAGGAAAATAATCAAGTCTTTCCAGTTGGACACCTCCCAGATATTAGGCCAGATGCTCTAGTTTATTTCTTAGATTAAAAAACTCTGAGGTGACCCTTACAGTAATCTCTTACCCTTGCACACAACACACACAGACCCACACGTGCCACTTTTGCACTTACTCTTTATATTTGTGAAAACATGTGAAATGAGGAGTCCTGCATTATGATGTTCTTTGACAATAAGATGATCAGTAATCAAACACAGAGTGGAGCCGGACAGCACAAAACCCAGACACCTCAGGGCCCTCTTGTCCTTCTCCGATCATGCCATCTCAGGTGGAGCATTAGACTTATCTAGTGGTGGGCAGAACCACTGACTGTCATGATGGTGTGACTCAGGAGCTGGGATAAACTCAGTAACTGTGGGAGGGATGGGTGGGGAGGGGTCCTACCTGGCGAAGTTGAAGGTGCCACCATTGTAGGAGGGAGGTGAGTTGAGACGGCAGCAGGCAGAACTGTAATAAAGAAACCCTCATTACAGTAAGTGCTCACAGTGACATGAAGGTGTGAGCAGCCAGGGCTCCCTGTGATTCCACAAGATGTAGTTTTGCCTCAACTCTGAAGTGACCACTATGTAAGTGATAGAAATGCTAAGTCACCTCTTAGCCACTGACCCTCGGTCCTGCTCAGCTCAGTCGGCCCCACCGTCTCTCTCCCAAACTCTATGTCCAAGGGCAGGTATTTGGGATTTTGTGATAAAAATTATGGGTTTTGGGTCTTAATATTCTCCCAAGTGTTGGCTTGGTGGTCTGGACCATCAGGACCCCCTGGTACTTTTATTCACTTGTTCTGCTTATTTCATTGCTCAGCCTGTTTTATTGCTGCATGTCTTTCTTGTAGGTATTGCTCCAGCATGAGACCTCTCCATGGATCTGTAGTACCCCGTGTTCTCTCCTGTCCCGAGACCTGACTCCATTCCCCATCCAACCATGGGAGTTCCTGGTAATATCCATAAGGACCACTGGCAGAAGAAATGGCAGTGGGTAGACCAGCTCTGCTTCTCTCTGTATTGACCTGGGTCACCATATTTCAATGTATATCCTGAGTGTGTGTCCATTTCAGTGCCACTGAGAAGCAACTACAGCATTGCATTTGGTAAGTAAGCGTGGGAGGCAGAATACTTCCCCCACCTCCAAAGATGCTCACACCCTAATCCCTAGAACCTATGAATAGGTCAGGTCACCTGGCAGAGGGGCATTAAGGCTGCAGGTGGAATGAAGGTGCTAATCAGCTGCCTTAAGGTAGGGACCTTATCCTGGATTACTCGGGTGGGCCCGGCATAATCACAGGCATTCTTAAAAGTGGAAACGAAAGGTGGAAGAGTCAGAGAGAAATTTGAAAACACTACTCTGCTGGCTTTGAAGATGGAGGAAGGAGGCCATGGGCCAAAGAATGCAGGCGCCTCTAGAAACTGGAGAAGACAGGGGGTAGACCCTCCTCTACCGCCTCCAGAGCGAACATGGCCCTGGTGACGCCTCGGCCTCAGGGACACTCATTCTGGACTTCTGACTCAAGAACTGCAAATAATAAATTTGTGTCATTTAAGCCACTAAGTTGGTGGCAATTTGTTACAAAAGCATAGGAAACTCAGACATAAGCAAATATCACATGTGACCAAATGATGTTTCTTCTGAAGAAAGTTGTAATATATTGTTTATAAAAGTTGAAAGAGTTTGAATACACTCAGGGAAGCTGGCCACAATGACACTTAAAGACAATTATAAAACCATTGTTGTCAAAATGTTTTTCAGTATTTAGTGAAAACAATAGCATTGTTTTTTGTTTGTTTGTTTTAGAATTTAGAGAATCTATCGGGGGGCAATACTCTTGAAAATTAGCCCTATACAAACTCAACTACAAAAGTCAATGAGGAGAAATAACTCAAAAGCAACTTTTTTATTTACTTCTTTTCTGTATTTGGATGGCAGTTAGAAATATCCCAGGGAAAACAGCACAAAAATGCTCTCTTACCTGATAATATGGTTGCTGAGTTTCCATCATCTATTGGTACAAGAAAAAGAGAAATGTGTTTATTTAATTAAAGTGAATAACTTTTACCTTACCTACTTATTGATTTTCAACAAACCTTTAACATGACAGGCCAAACATATGAAATGCAAAATACAGTGAACCCCAGGAGAAATACAGTCCCTTAGACATAATAGGCAGGCAGAAGTATCTGCTGATGTAATTGCTTTGAGGGGACCTAGAGGTTACAGCTGTAACATGTGACACTAGCTCTTCAGAACGCCACACACGGAGTGTGAGGCAGTCACCACTGGAGCTCAGTACCACCTGCCTGTGCAGGGAAGGGGTTCCCAACTGGGACTGAAGCAGGATGACCACGCATGCCCACATCTGAGCTCCTCTGCCGCTTCTGCCTCCCTCAGGGCCCAGTGACATCCACCATCCCTCCTGGGCCCTTGGTGAACATTTCTATGTATATATGTCCTGCTACAGATTCCAAATGGCTGACAGTAATGTATACATATCTACATAGGAAGACTGGGAAAAATCAAAATGCATGACTAACCATCATATGGACAAAAGAGAAATGAGGAGAAAAACAACCAACTAACCAATCAACCAACCAATCAACAAAACTCTTAGCTAATTTTTTAGAACTGATCATTCAGTGAAGCTCTGAAGTTCCTGGAATTTGAAGGGAGATGAAAATTATGGCGCGCAATGGAATTCTCACTGCCTGAGGAGCAGTATCAGGAAGTCATCGCCTTTGTTAGGAGAGTGTTATTTTGATGACCACACCAGCAGTTTTGTAGGAGAGGCAGAATGCTAGCATGCGTCTATATATTTTTTAATCTGGTATTTATTTAGAACCTATTATGTACTAGGCCCTGTCCTTGGCTCTGACATAAACTTGCTAAACTTCCTGCTATTATAAAACTTACATTCTGGGAAGAGGGACTGGAAGGACCCATGATGGGCCCATGAACTAAATAAAAATATAAAGACCATCTCAGGTGGTGTAAGTCCTATGAAGAGATATGCAGAAGGTTGATTGAAGAGGACATGACAGAGAGACTGTATTCCAGATTGTGTATTCAGGTGAATGCTCTCTGAAAGAATGACATTTTAGCTGAGACCTGATTATAAGAAGTCAGCTGAGGAAAAATCTAGAAGAGACAGCAGACAGAGGAAAGAGCCAACCCCAAGGTTCTAAGTCAGGAACTACCTTGTCAGTTTGAAGGCACAGGGAAAAAGCCAGTGGGGGGCACTGTGCAAGACAAGTTGTTGCCTCCGTGGTCAGAAACACAGGCAAGGATAAGATCTTGGGGGGTCTTCACGGGTCAGGATGTTAGTCCAAACAGGATAGAAAGCCTTTGGAGGGTTTTAGGTACAGGGAAATGGTATGATTTACAGCTTACCAGCCTGTTCTAGTTTCTGGGACAAGACTACATTATGTTTGTGCTGGAGGGGGAGGAGGAGAGACACTTTAGAAAACTGTAGCCATGACCAAGGTGAAAGATGGTGGGGCTCTGGATGGTCGCAGTAACAGTGGACTTGGGAGAGGCTAATGGGGTCAGCGTATATTTTGGAAGCAGAGCCAGAGGATTTGCTAATGTGTTGGTTGTGTGGAGAGAGGGCAAGGGAAGCCCCAAGGACTTCTGGGTTGAGCCATGAACTGAACGGGAAGAACGTGTCCATTTTTAACACCAGCTCTCCATAAAAGCCAAGCAAGGTGTTGTAACGTCTAGCAGACTAGCAGCTGTGCGCCTTGCTAACGATGCAGGTAGAGGTGTTAGGACAGCGCCTGGTTCACACTCAGGAGAGGGCGGCTCTTGTGATCATTGCATGTATACGATCTTATTTAACCCAAATGGAGCTCTGCGAGGTAGGTGTTTTTAGCCCCTCTTGAAAACACAGAGCAAGGGGTGTGCCCAAGGTCACACTAAATAAGTGGCAGATGGAACTTAAAGTCAGACCTTCTGCTGCCAAACCCAGAGTCTTTCCTTTATCCCACTGGCTTTTCTAGTTGCAGGACTCACCAGTTTGCTGGTGCACATTAATAGTTCACGGACAAAGTATGTGCCATGTTCTCCCCACGCAGGTGTTTCCGCAAGGCCAACAAACAAGTTTTGGTTTTAAACTAAAAGGAAAACGTGCACCAAAAAAGGATAAACTCAACACGAAAAGTTTCCTACCTTGGGGCATCGGCAGCGATTCCTCAGCATTCTCTGCAGGCAGAGGGGATGAGACTTCAGTGGCTGCTAGGATGTCAAAGGATTCATTCCCCTGCACCAGCCATAGTGAACCCCCAGAGCGGGAAAGTATACGTTGAACAGTTGCAGGAGCTACACGAATAATTCACCAAGACTTTTTCCTTAACATGGTGATAGGAATAGTACTTTTAACAGCAATTCCACTGGAAAAATAAGTGTCCGTGCTAGAGAATAACTGAAGACCTTCACAACTGAAACAAAAATAAAGCCACTCCTGCGGATGGACGTAGCCCCACAGCATTTTCAATTAGCGGGCCTTACAGGCCCGGGAATGTGGAAATGACAAATAGTGATTGTCTGAAGGTGGCAGTCTGACCCCTCCCAGTACTTATGCCATGTTTTCCTTTATGATTCGCCTATTACCTGCCCGGGCAGATCAGAGAGGGAGAAACGTCAGGCTGATTAAAAACAAGAGCAGGAACTTACCCAAAGCAGGCCTTAAATATTCCGTCTCCGCTAATGTGTGGGGAAAGAAAAGATCACGTCAGAAAAGGGCCATTTTTTCTAGAAATGCTTCCATTTAAAGCACTTTTTAAAATGAAAGAATAGGACTCCCAGAAATAAAAATGTTGACTCTCCATCCTCAGTTCAGATGACTTAATTAACCACCCCGATACAAACATGTCTAATGACACGTGGTCCGTTCAGCTGGGGCTGCGCTGCATTCCAGCTGCAGACTCGGTCCACCTCCAACCAGGAGGCAAATACTCATCACACACACACAGAACAGGTGGACCCTCAGGTTTTACAGAATAAACTGCTCTGATAGCATTCTAAACCCCAAATGCAACAAAATAAAGCCAAATAGAAGGGGAAAAGAGAAAAACAAAAATAAATGTAAACAAACCAACACACATACATGACACCATTGTCCCCTGCCCCCAATATTGGAGCTGTTTGAATTGACTCTAAAAACTTATTAATTACATTAATGTCATACAGATAGAGTCTTCCTGGTTGGATGCAATTGGAATTTTTAGCAAGGGACCAAGTTCACTGCTCTAGAACCAGGAAATTATTTCCATTACTTCCCATTGGCACACATGTATGTTTTCTAATCACTGCTAGTATGTTGAATATTAGTTGTGCGTGTGGTGGAAATTCATTTGTATATCTAGACCAGAGGTTCTCAGTAGGAGTCAGTTTACCGCCTCTCCCCGCTCCCCCACCAAGGGACATCTGACAATACTGAAGACATTTTCGGTTATTATTCAGTGGGTGCAGGTTAGGGAGAGGCTGAAGTGCCCACAGTGCTCGGGAAGGCCTCTACCACAAAGGGCCACATGGCCTCAACGTCAGCAGTGCCAAGGCTGAGAAAGCCTGGCCCCTGATGGTGATAATTGCTAATTGGTCGAAGATTTATCATTAGCAACATGTGGCCTGGACTCACAATCAAGAGGACGAAAAAGAAGTCAGTGCTATTTCAATTTATAAATGCCTCATTTCTTCACCTTCATCAGACTGCAAAAAGTTTCAGCGGGAAACACTTTATTTCTTAGTTCCCCACTGGGTCCTTAAGAAAGGTCGAGCACGCTCAGTGAGTGGTCAACACCACTGTTGACTGATGCTGTGTTTGTACCAGTCATTGCGAAATCTCCCACTGTTTTTCTCTGTACAAAACCCATGTCAACATCCTGTGACTAGACAATTCCTGAGCTCCAGCCAAAGCTCTCAAATGACTGAGGCCTCTTTACTTTTGGCTTAGAAAGGTGGTCAGAGGTGGTCTACGATGACATCATCGGTGAGAGCATCGCTAATGAGATCTCTGGAGATGCCAGAGGGATAAGATGTACGACCCCGGAGGGAGAGGGGACCATTACCTGAGCAGGCGACACTGGCGTCTTCTCTGGTGCTGCAGTTATGGAGGGGCCAGACGGCGTGAGGACACTGTCCCAGAAAACTCTCGTCTCCTGCACAGTCCACATCACCGAGCAGAAAGTCGCCTTCACCTCTCCCGAACTGGGCTCCCACAGAGGCGGTGAGGGCATGCCCACAGTTCAGCTGCCGGCACACCACGTCAGCGTCCCTCATGTCCCATTGGTCATCACACACCCTGCCCCACTGGCCGTGGTAGAAAACTTCCACACGCCCGGAACATCTGCTTGACCCATTCACTAGCTGCAATTGTGGCCAGCCTTTCAAAGACACAAAAATATTGCCTGTTAGGAGAAGGAACATATTCTGCATCAAGCCATTTGTTTAACTGTGTAACAAGTACTTACAGCGCATGTGCCAGGGACACTGGCTAGCACTATGTTCACGGAACAGACCTGGTCTTTGCTGTCACCGAGTCTGGAGTCTAGTTTAAGGAAGCTGGAGGTGGCAGTCACATTACCCAAATCTAAGATTACATTTACAACTATGCTAAGTGCTAAGGAGCAAGAGGGAGATATTCCAAATGGTTTAGGCGTGCATAATGGGGGTGGGGGCTCCAGGATACCCTTTCTAAGAAGTAATGATGGACCTGAGTCTTGGAAGAAGAGCAGGAAGAAGTCAAGTAGACAGAGAGGGATGGGGTGGGGGCAGAGTCTTCCTCAGTGGAAAAAAGCAGAGGTTTATGAGTGAGGAGATAATGAATAGCCTAGTGAGAGAGGGGTTGGCATTGGGGACAGGGGATGAGGACAGATAGGGCTTCCTTTGGGCTGGGAACAAGGAGGGAAGGAGGTAAAACAAGTTGGTCCTGAGTGTGCATGCATGCGTATGTATGTGAGAGTGTATACATGTGTGAGTGCATGTGCATGTGTGTGTGTGTGTGTGTGGCAGGAGGCTGGCCCTCAGAGCTGTCAGCCTTGCAAGCTGCATGAGATGGTGTGACGCCTGCTGGACGTTTGATTGGGCATCCATGTGGGCCCAGCTGCAATCTGACACCATGGCTCCCATCCTGACCATGGCGGCCCCAGGGATGGGAGCTGGGGGCTGAGTGCACAGAGGGGGCTGTGGGCGTGCAGGAAGGACGGGGGTGTGGTCAGTGTTGGACCTGGAGGCAGAGCAGGTGCAGGACCACAGCTGAGTGCATTGCAACTTGATCGCAAGGTGGTTCTTAGAGACTCTTTTCACTGTTTAACTTGGATTGTGTCTATCAGATAACTTTTACACCAGGGAACAATCACATTTCCAGAAATAGCCCTTCCTTTTCCGGTGGCCAACAAGTTGCCCTTTGTCCTCACAACATGTTGGCTGAGAATCGCATTAGTACCGACCAAGCAGCAGTGGTCTGTGGGCCCCAAATCCCTTTCGATAGCAGGGAGACCAGCACTGACCTGAGCTTGTATTCCTGGTGGCTGTCCCTGGAAGGGCTCACTGGCCCCATTGTCTTTAAGACGCCTGTGCAATCAGCAGGAGGAGCCTATAAACACCCTGAGGGCATATCATATCGCAAATCCACATGCCCCTGGAAGCTCAAGAACACTCTTCTGTGACTGGTAGAGTGAAGTACACATACTAGGGTGGGGGGAGGGGAGAGTGCAAGTGGACAAAAGCACTGGAGAAGGGGCAGAGATAAAGAAGGAGCCAGACAGTCCTTGAGAAAGTGGCCCCAGTGACAGCTGATACGTGCCAGTCATGTCTGTAAGACCTACTGGGTCCCTCAAACATCGTTGGGTTTAAGCCACTCAGGGGAACCACCCCCCTGGAACCCTGTTGTGTTTATTTTGGGAGGATCCAGTAAGCAGACATCAGTGGTGTAACAGTCTTGGTCATTGCCTTTCATTCATTTACTCAGACTATCCATGGAGTGCCCTCCCTCTGCTATGCCACCATCTGTGCTGGGGTGCAGGTCCCTGAGGTTAGCACCACGTGCCATCACTGGTGAGTATTGGCAGTAAGTTTGCAAATTTCAAGGAAAGCAGGATATAGCAGAGGAAGAAGAGAGCTGGATATCATTGTAACTGGATTATCAAAATGCCCAATTCAGCATTATAATAGTCCATGTTTTGGCTGATTTTGCCACTGGGACCTGATTTCTCAGTGTGAGGGATGGAGGGGGTGGAACCAGAAGTGAGGCTGATCTTTGTGCCCAGGAATCTATTGTCTGCTGTTTCCAACACATTATCGAGTAGTTAGCGAGGCGCAGACTTAGAATCGCCGGATTTCAGGGTGGCTTTTTTGCAGTTCCCAGAAATCACTAAAGTCACTTGTGTCAAACTGAAGATTGCCTTTCTATCTCCCTCCCCACATCTATCCTAACCCTTTGGACATCTGATTCCAAATAGACAAAATCACAGGCCAACTCTACTTCCCAAGAGTAGCAATGCAATTCAAATGGGGTCCTGGGGCAGTGCTCATTGAGATTCATCCCAGTTTGTTCTGGGGGTCACTATTAACCAAGCCCATAACTGCATTCCCCAAGCCCATATTTGTCACTCTCAGCACCGTCGAAACCAGCAACATCTTTGCCATATTGGAACCAATATGATGAACTTGCATTTTGAATTCTCTCAAAAATTTGAAAAATGTAATGCTTCAGAAAGCCCCATCCATTTTCTACTTGGTATAGTTCATAACTTTCCAGAGTACCTACTTGAGTAGCATTGATATGCTGGGAAAAAGAACTCTTTTCCTGCTACATATGCTAAATTTTTTCAATCTATTGCTTGAAACCTATTACTGAAATATTGAAAGAGGAAAATACCTTGGTTCCTTGGGGAATAGATGCATCATGGTAAATATTATAATGTGAATCTGACCACCTATATTTCCTCTCTTCTTGGTTTCAAATACACAGTCTAGAATTTATAGCATCTAAAATAACAGTTAACATTGACTTAGCATTTTCTGGTCATCTAGTCTGTAGATGACTCTTCCAAGTAATCTAACATCATTTCATTAAACCTCCCTAACAATCCAGTAAATTATCTCCTTTATATGGGAGAGGGAACAGCAGGATGAAGAAATTAAAAACTGGCCCAAATGCACATGGTCCGAAAATACGGAGTTAGGGCTTGAATTATGCAGACCTTTCTAGCCCTAGAGCCGTATTCCCAGACTCACACATCATTGGACATATAAATAAAAAACCAGGCCCCGCATCCCAAAGGATTTAAGAGATCACGTAAATCCTTCTTAACACCCTGGTATGTTTAACAAATATGTTTGAGTAGGTAACTGGCATAAACATATCTATTCAATTAACTTGCAGAACAGAAAAAGAGTTTGAGTATAAAATTTACATCAAACATTATTCTGTGGGTAGTGAGTTAGCTTTTTCTTTATAGTGAATAAACATTATATTCAAGCTATTTATTGGTCAAGAGTATTTCCAAATTTCTATGTATTACTGTAAGTAGGAAAGCTAAGTAACAAAGGACTTCAATATTTCTCTCCAAAGTAATAAAATAATGGTAAAAATAATTGAACTGATGTGGATAGTTTCAATTAATGTAGTTCTAAATTAAATTAAAATTTCCTTAAGAGGACTAGAGGTACCGTACAGATTAAGACTATCCAGTTGATATTTTTTTTAAAAGAAAGGTATAGATTTTCAGATTAGAAGTCTTCATGAATCAAGTCCAGATAATTTTACATTATGTCAGCTATTTCAGGCTAAGATATTCTTTTATGGTCCATTGTTCAACTCCAGTCAGCAATGAAAGAAAGAAATCCTGACAGCCGTTCAACACCTCCGCTGCTAAATATCAGTATATAGGCTGAAGAACATTTTCAACCCCCTAATTATTCCACAGCCAAGCGTTCCTTCTTTATCCATCTCTCCAGAATCCTAAAAACAGAGTCTTGCTTAAAGAGCAACAAATGGGCTAGTGTCTTGTTCACAAAAAGTGAATCTTACAGAAAATACTTGACCCAACTCCCCCACATGGATCATGACACATTCAGGGACCATCCCAGCAGCATCTCAGTCAGTGGGCGGAAGAGCTCTATCTGTTGGGATTGCATGTTAAGCTTCCCCACAGTGGCTGGTGGGCTATGTGGAAATACCCCCACTTTTCCTTTCAAGCTTGGAACCAGGCATGAGCAAAATGGCCCAGGGGCATCCATGGCAGTACCTGCTTCTTGTGGAGTGGCCACAGGGAAGAGCAACAGCCCAAGGAGGAGGGCTGGGCAGCCCATGTTGGGAAGGCTTCCAGCTACTGGAGAATCCTTGGTTTCAGCCTTATATCCTCTCCAGGCTCCCACGTGGGGCAGGCCCAGCAACCTGATGCTCTTTTCAGGCTTGGATTGCCTGGCACTCAGAGCAGGGGACGGCTCGCTTACTTCGGCATTTTGTGGGCATTTGCTATGGGGGAAAGGTGATTCCATCTTCTAGAGCCATTCCATGGAAGAGTCCAAAGGTGCGATCAGAGGGCTAATGAGACTGGGGGGGGTGGGACCCTGTGGTTCCAGGAGCCCTGGATTTCACCAAAGGCATCGTTTCCTTTGGCATGTGGCAGTGCCTAGAGGAAGAAGCTGCTGAACTCCGTCTTTCAATGTCCATGCCTGCCTCTCCTCCTTTCTAGAAGTTTTCCGTTATTCCCCAAATATGTTCTTTAATTCCCACAACACTCACTTGGTACCTCTCTTATAACCCTTAATACATTCTGCCTTAATTGAAGTTCATAATGCTTTTGTCGTGTTTCTCCTATTAGCTTGTAAATTCTTTGAGAGAAGACCTTCTCTTTATATCATTTCTGGTCCTACTTATAATATTGCTGACTTAGTTAGATGCCTTGTACTTAAATATTTGTGGAATTGAACTTGGAAGTACTCATTTATATCTGATGCTCTTCAAATTATTGCTTCCCTAACAGGCATTTTATCTCTACTCAGAAAATTGGATTTTAGCAACAAATGATCCCATGACTTCAAAGACTTCTCTGCTCTGAGCCTTAGGATGCAACAGTCTTCTGACAGCCAACACTCCTTCTGGAGCACGTGTCTAACTCTACACAACTGAATGAAATGGTGGAAAGGACAGGAAGTGCTCATAGATCCAGTGAGCCCTGGATTGTGAAAAGGTTTTGGAAGGAAGGATTTTTCCAAAAGAATACTCAATCTATTCTCTTATTAAGACCACTCTGCAAGCTGGGTGAATCCAATGTGTTGGTCACCATGTCCTGCAGGAATGGCTTCTGGGCTTCTCTTATGTGTAGGACACCCAAGGTCAGCCAGGTCCACATCTACTCATGACGGACAAGTTGGATCATGGGTAAGAGGGCTGAGAGCTATGACTTCAGTTCAGAGCGCCTGGGTCTTGATTCCTCCCGTGATTTTGGGTAACGCACTTAGCTCCTCTGAGCTTTGGTTTCCTCGTCTGAAAAAGTGAGAGAATACCACCTGCCTTGCTCACTCTAGAGGGTTCTTGGGAGGATTCAGTGAAACTAGGTGTCTCTAAGAGATCTGTAAATTTCACAAGCAAGATTATTCTTTCTCAATAGATGTCCTCCTAACAGAGTTTTTGGGCTTTTCTAATGGTCTCAATGCCGTTGACCAGAAATACAGTCAAATTCAGCCAAGGCAGGAAAAAGTGGGCATAAAGCGAGAGAGGGCATTCCATAGACAAAAGTAACCGAAGCTGGTGCAATATTTACAGGCCAAAAGTGAATCTCTATTTTCTTTTCTATGACTCAGTCTCTCTTTGGAACCCCTATTCTGTCTTGGGCAGACTATGCAGTTTAGTTAAATGAAGCCTAAATAAGAGGAATAAAGTACAATAATAGGTAACTCCTGATATTTGCCTAGAACTTAATTATCGCCAAGTGTTCCATCTTCATTATTTCATTTTAATAGTTCTGGGAATTAGAACAGTAAGTCATATGTTCACTTCATAGACAGGGAATCTGGGACATGGAGAGATGGACTTTCATGCCCAAGGTCAGCTGGTGAGAGGTTGAAGCTGTATGTTGAGAACTCAGGGTGGCTGTTCTCTGTCTCTGTGTCCTTAAAAAGACCCATGAGACAAATGGGTCCTCTCTCTAAATTATCTTACCCATTTACTATAGTTTCTGGGATCAGCCTCAACTTCAGATCTGTACCTCGGGCAGATACTATTGTCGCACACATGGTGGTCATTGCTGCCTGACTCCGCCAACCCAGCGCCTAACCAGACCCTTGCAGAGAACATGGCCTGTGAAACAGATGTCACTCTACCTTCCAGACCAACTGGATGAAGGGATAGCATGGTATCTATTAATTATTTAAAAAATAAAAAGTTTAAATATTTAATCCTCTAGTGATAAAAGCATGACTCTTTTAAATTAATTGACTTTATTCAAATAACATACTTGAGGAACCATTGGATAACTGTATTTTGTCAGGCACAATAAAAACAAAGTTAAAACCCAAGTCATCAAGAAAACCTGCTATTCTAGCTTCCTAGCGCACAAGGGATGTGATTGTTGAGAGACCAGGCTGGCAGGGGGCCCCGCCCCACGGGGTGGCTCCCGGAGGACAGAATTCCTCCTCATGGAAGACTGCTCCCTGGGAGGGTGGGGCGTGGGAGGGGCGGGCCAGGCCCCTCTTCTGGGAAACCATCTCGGTGCTTTTATATAACTGTATGTCCTTGGTCATATGAACCACCAAACCGCTCATGTTAGGAACATGTATGACTAGATATTTTAAACTCCTAACTTGCGAGGGCTTCAGAATCAAACGGGCCAAGAACAGAAATGTTCCCATGGAAAACTGGCCAAGCATGTTTTCTGAAAACCACTGCTGTGGGTTCTTCTGAATCGCCTAAATAAATAGTGACCTCAGATGACAATTCTGATGATTCTCCCAAGTCTAACCTGTAGACAGAGACCTGCTGTGTACACTGTCCTCTCACGGCCTGGAGAGAGGCTCGGGCCCTTAAAAAAACTCAGTTTGTAGAAAAGACCAGCATTTCATACGGACATTTGAAAACCCAGGGGAAGCAGTAGAGATGCTTCCAGATAGAGAACACATTGCATTTCCAGGCAGGAAGAGATGGTTATAGGGGGTCAGGGAGGGGGAGGGTACACCCTGCATTTTATGAAAGGTATGGAAGACTCCTCTCCCAAGATAAAGGTGATACCTGGTGACGTTCCCTGAAAAGCCCATGGTGATTCAGGGTTGAGACCTACCAACAGGGCTGGTGTTCACTATTCTGGAGCACTGTCATTGTGCCATTGTAGAAAGATGGCAGATCTTTCTTACTGGTGGGCAATGAGCCCCCCAGTACCCTGGACAACCCTTTGGAATGCCACCCCCTTTCCTGAGCCCAGACCTCCCCAATATAAAATGTAAACACAGTGACCAGACTGGTCATCTCCGTGGTGGCCCAGTACCAGGACATCAGTATTTCAAATATCACCCAGCTGACCAGGAGAGCAGACTAAAACTCTCAGTCTGGTGTGTTTCGGAAGCAGATGCCTCCTAGAACTTTTACATCATTTAAAATATATATGCATATTTTAAATGAGTTAAATATATGCACATTTAAATATATATGCATATTTAAATGAGCTATGAGCTACACATACCTTAACAATAATAGGTTAACAATAATAACAACTCATATTGATTACCAGACCCGGTAATGAGTGTCCAATCAATATGAGTCGTTTTTATTGATAATCTTGGTGGCGGTCCTTGTTTCAGACCAGACCTGCCATTGGAGGGTAGTGGCACTGGGCACAGCTAAACCCTTGCCTCTTGGTGTTTTCCTGGGCGAGTTTCCACCATTTATGTTCAATTTTAATCTCCTTATCAGCCTGATTTGCACCATTCAGTCGCCGCACCATTTCCTGGGGAATCTAAGCTCAGATTATATTGAGTTTCGTGGTTTTGGTTTTGTTTTGCTTTTTCTAACTTTACATAGTGTGACCTTGGGCAAATCAGTGAAACTTGCCCTCAGTACAGCGGTTCCTTTGTCTGTCCAACTCCCTTCCACGAACCTCCTGAGAAGGAGGAGGAGGAGAACTGGCCTCTGGCAGCTGCTGTGGGTCCTCCCCACGGATTGACACAGGGGCCTTCCTGGAAGCAAAGACCCTCTAAATGCAAAATCACTCATATTTGCGACTTCTGTGTGTGTGTGTGTGTGTGTGTGTGTGTGTGTGTGTGTGTGTGTGTGTGTGTGTTGGGGGCAGGAGTAGGTTCTCTCTTTGGAGGATTTCTCTCTTCTTGTAATTTGATTCTAATACAGTTTTCCCATCATTTCTTTGCTACCGTCTCACTTTGACCTCATCATCGGAGCTTCCACTCATCAGGAGTGGCAGAGCTGACACTTGAACCCATGATGAACCCCTTCACTGAAGAGCGATACATTTCTTCTCAAAATGAAGACACCTGAGCTTCTTCTCTTCCTTCTCTCGTTTGTATGGGTCACTGTTGCTGTGTCCAGGGCTCGGACTTATTAAGGGTCTTAGGTCGTTATCAGCAAAGGTGAGTGTCCACGTGCCAGCAGTGTGAGCACCTGGTGTGAGGACAGAAATTACTTGTTTTCTTATCTGCACTTCAAGTTAATCACCTTTTTAAAAAGCTGTCTTTTGTCTTTGGATTTTGTCTGTAAAACAGGTAATCTTTTATTCTTACTTCCTGGAATGCTATATCTTAATTAAACATTAGGGAGGAATATGTATAGGTCTTAAGAATTATAAGAGTGATTGATTCTGAAGCATAATGTATCAAGTCTTGGTAGAATAAAACAAAAATCTGTAGCCCAAGTGTCCCTGTGGCCATTTACTTTGGCTCGAACTGACTTCTATCTACTTTGTCATGCTCCATATCATTTTACAATATTCATGCTACATTTTATTCAAAAGTCCAGAATTTAAAAGACTGCTTGGAGTTGCAGAAATTCTCTGTGAAGCATTTGCAGGATCAGATTGATTGAAATTGTAGAACGACAGTCCTCTTTCTCTTTGTTGATGACGCGATGACCCTAGGAGCTGTGGAAGGTAGTGACTATAGCTGCCATCTCTGCACTTGAGAACCTGGACAAGACCTGGTGTGTGAACTACTCCAAGTCTGGCGAGAAGCCACAGTTGGGTAAAGTCACTCTTTATTTTCCCCATGCACTTAAAAAACCTCACATTGCTTTAATGTGCCTAAAACCGATGTCCTTGAAACTATAACTGACCTTTTCAATATTTGGAAAGGAATTTGCTATAGTTCACCAGACAAAAACCATTGGGATAAGTTGTGAAAGTTTGGAGACCACCACCCATCTGAAGAGCAAATATTCTTTTCTACTTCCTTATCTTTTAGAATAGTGGAATATTTCCCTCCAATAATTGCTACATGATGTCATAGTTCAGATAAATATATCATTCATGGAGAAACTTGTTTTAAAAATAAATCATAAATACAAACTTCCTAAAGGAGAAGAATGCCGTGGTCATGTTTTGGTGGCTTTTACATATTACATATGTTTCTTTTATTATTTTTCCATGCTTAGTCACCATACTAGTTGCCCAAGCTTAGGATATCTTAAAGCCATGGTCTATAGTTACAAGTGTAGTTAGGCTTCAATTAGTCTCTTCTAAATTACGCCCCCTCCCAAGCAAACCTCATTTGCACACAGCAAAGCACAGCAAGAGACCACTTGCCTAAATGGCTGCAGGAGAAAGGCAAGAAAGACCTGAATGAACATTAGAGCTATTGGGTATTTAACAAACATGCAGAGGAAGTCACCAGAGGGAAAGTCCTCATAGGAACCCCCCATATTCTGCCTGAAAGGATTGTGTTGTCCAAACTTCATGTGACTTACATTGAGAAAGGAAAAGGAAGAAAAGACAGACAATGCAACCACAGAATCAGAAAGACTTCATCTTAAATTACAACCTAAATAACATTTAACACTGACATACGTTGCATCCTAAATCATGGTCACTGAAAAGACAATGGAGAATCGTTTGCACTGGATTTGGCCAGAAAGAGATGTTAGTGTTATTTGCATAGAGAGGAGCTAAGGCTTATCCTACCTTCATTGTCTAATATCCCAGACCTGCTGGACCACCCCTGCCTGCACCTTAAGCCAAAAATTCCCAAATGTGTCCTGTTGTAGCAAAGAATTTGCACTTCTCACATCTGAATGCCAGGACTATGAACAAGTACCATTTTTTACATTGAAAATGAGCACACAATAGTGCATATGGATATTGAATTATAATGTCATACACCTGACACCTATATAATGTGATTAACCAACCAAAGCTACCTCATTTTTTTAATTACATTTTTTTTCTTCTGGCCAAGATAGAGGCATAGGTAGATACACTGTGCCTCCTCACACAACCAAAAGAAGGACAGCACCAAATTTAAAAACAAAAAAAAACCAGAACTGACAGAAAATTGAACTGTATGGAAGTCTGACAACCCAGGAGTTAAAGAAGAAACATTCATCCAGACCGGTAGGAGGGGTGGAGATGGGCTGCTGGGGCAGAGAGGACGTGTGGCAGGGCGGCAGCTGGTGGGACCGGGAGAGGTGGCAGCTGGCAGAGCAAGTAGTCCCACATTTGCATATGGACAAACTGGGAGGAACATCTAGGGAGCGAGACAGACCATGAAACCCAGGGTTCCGGTGCAGGGAAATAAAACCTCAAAACCTCTAACAGAAAAAACCTGTGGAGGTTGAGGCGATGGGAGAAACTCTCAACCTCACAGGAGAGTTCATGGGAGAGACCCACAGGGTCCTAGAATGTACACAAACCCATCCACCCAGGAATCAGCACCAGAAGGTCCCAATTTGCTTGTGGGTACTGGGGGAAGCAACTGAAAGCCACTGAGAGCTGAGCAAGCAGCACTGTTCCCTCTTGGACCCCTCCCCAACAGACATCGCCACAACCCAGTGACCTGGGTTGCCCAGCCCATGTGAATACCTAAGGCTCTGGCCCTTACTAAGTAACAGGTGCTCCAAGACAAAAAAAAAAAAAAAAAAAAATTGGCCCAAATGAAAGACCAGATCAAAGTTCCAGAAAAAATATAACTAAGCAACACAGAGGTAGCCAACTTATCAGATGCACAGTTCAAAATGCCGGGAATCAGGATGCTCACAGAATTGGTTGGGTATGGCCACAAAATAGAGGAAAAAGTGAAGGCTAGGCAAAGTGAAATAAAAGAAAATGTACAGGGAACCAACATTGACGGGAAGGAAGCCAGGATTAAAATAAACAGTTTGGAGCAGAAGGAAGACATAAACATTCAACCAGATCAGAATGAAGAAACAAAAATTCAAAAAATGAAGAGGGGCTTAGGAACTTCTGGGACAACCTTAAACATGCAAACATCCAAATCATAGGGGTGCCAGAAGGAGAAGAGGAAGAGCAAGAAGGTGAAAATTTATTTGAAAAAATAATGAAGGAGAACTTCACCAATCTGGCAAAAGAAATAGACTTTCAGGAAGTCCAGGAAGCTCAGAGAGTCCCAAAGAATTTGGACCCAAGGAAGCACAAACCAAGGCACATCAAAACTACATTACCCAAGATTAAAGATAAGGAGAGAATCTTAAAAGCAGCAAGAGAAAAGGATACAATCACCTCAAAGGAGTTCCCATAAGATTAGCAGTTAATTTCTCAAAAGAAACCTTGCAGGCAAGAAGGGGCTGGAAAGAAGTATTCAAAGTCATGAAAGGCATGGACATACAGCCAAGATTACTCTACCCAGCAAAGCTTTCATTTAGAATCGAAGGGCGGATAAAGTGCTTCCCAGATAAGGTCAATTTAAAGGAGTTCATCCTCCCCAAGCCTTTATTATACAAAATGTTAAAGGGACTTATCTAAGAAAAAGATCAAAAATACAAAGTGTAAAATGACCACAAACTCACAACTATCAACAACTGAACCTAAAAACACAAAAACAAACTAAGCAAACAACTAGAACAGGAACAGAATCACAGAAATTGAGACCAAATTGAGGGTTATTAGCAGGGAAGGGAAGTGGGTAATGGGGGAAAAGTTTCAGGGAATAAGTAGCTTAAATGGTAGGTAGAAAATAGACAGGTGGTGGTGGTGGTTAAGAATAGTATAGGAAATGTAGAAGCCAAAGAACTTATATGTACGACTCATGGACATGAACTAAGTGGTGGGGGTTAATGTGGGTGGAAGGGCTATTGATAGATCACCACACAAATGAATTAAATTTCAGAGCAATGAAGGATCAGCAAATGCTAAAATCCAGATGATGCTGAGAAGCAGGGGTGGCTGCCTTGGAAGTATTCCTTCATCTGGTCTCAACTTGCTCTAGGCACCCCTGGACCTACCCAAGTTCTGTCTCTTTGGGTTTCTGGCATAGAGTTATATCTTGAACACACAGGAGTAGGATATGCTTCCTCTGTAAGTCAGGCTGTGAATAAGGAAGTTCAATCTTGAAGTCCCCCTTGGGGACAGAGCACTGGCCCCAGGGATTCTCCTCGAGGGATAGGACAGAGAGCTTAGTGGCCAAGCTGGTGTCTTTAGCAGGGGTGCTCTGGTGATGCAGTCAGCTGTCAGGGGAGCTACTTAAGAGAGGCCACGGAGCGGATGCGGAACAGTAGTTGGGACAATGGCAGATTTTACCTCCTTCCTCCTGTTGGCAAATGCCATGTATGCCCTGGTTCCACTGTAGAAGACAGAAGCACTGGGAGTGACCAACCCTTCCCTGCTTACATCTCCGCAGCCAAGCAGAGACCTCTCCCCAACACTGAGTCTCCCTGCACAGAAGGCGCTTCACCTCACTTCTCTTCACCCACCTCTACTGCACCCAGGCCCACAGCCATTTGCAGAGTCTGCCCCATGCCAGAAATTCACAGAGAAATCAGGGAGCTGGATAAACATGTGCAGATATTATTTCCCCAAATTCTTGTACGCATTAACTCCAAGGATGCATTGTTTTGCCCCACGAGAAGTTTATCTAGCCTGTGGCTGTTAAGAGTCTGCCTGACTTATCATAGTAAACATAGAACCTCCTTTCTTGCACTTGTTTTTTACATGACTCACATTATACACTGACCTTCTATATGACTGTCTCACCCCTCTCTGTGAGATCTTCCAGAAGGGAGGGACCTGGTCTGACCATCTCGGTATCCTCACCAGCCAACAAAGAGTTGAGCTCATGGCATGCTCGAGTGAATGCACGGATGGGTGTATGGATACTAAAGAAAGCCTGTCTAGAGAAAAGTGTTCTCCCTTAGAGAGTACCAACCATAAGGAAGCTAAAATATCCCGGTCTCATTCTCGTACAACAAGCATCTATGTTAGCAGATTTTGCCAGTAATGTCAGCCCTTGCAAAACATGCCAAACCAATGTTTAGTGGTTAATCCATCACACAAAGTGCTTCTGTCGGTAAGAGGAAAATAAGTGATAAGTTTGTGCACACTCCAGTCAAATGCCAGTCTCGTCCTCTCACTACAGCACAGCAGTGAACATGCCAGGTGTGGCCTCTCTCATTTCATGGCTCCACCTTGCTCCAGGGACCCAAATTGGCCACCAGCCCACATGGCCCTGAGAGACTCCCTTCCAGCCCTTTCTCTTTAATTCTC
>PVJI01010302.1:0-61046 GCA_004026765.1 Micronycteris hirsuta | reverse complement strand
CCTGAATTCCCTGGCGCACATGTCTCTTCCAGAAGCCCGCCTCACATCCCGATGAAGCTATCCTGCGGACAGTCAGGCGCTGAGTCTGGAGTTCAGGAGACAAGCGGAAGTTGGGAACGGCCACTCGGAAGTCACCAGCAGGCAGTATGCTAAGCCTCGGATGCCCCCTAAGTACCCAATGGCTGCCCATTTCTCTCCAGCCCACAAGCCCGGATCTCCCTGCGTACCCCCGGGTACCTGCAGCATCTCCAAGGCCTGGCCGGCCGTGCCTGTACTGAGGGAGGCCACCTGCAGGGCCTGCTTGCGGGCAGCCAGCAGGATCCTGCAGTAGGTGAAGCAGATGGCGCCCGAGGGCAGGAAGAAGGTGAGGCCCGACGCCACGAGGACGAAGGGCAGGCTGGCCAGCAGGCGGCACTGGCCCGGGGCGGGCGCCCGCGCGCGGCCCAGCTCGTGCCAGCCCAGCAGCAGGGGCAGGAAGGAGGCGAGCGCGGCGAGGGTCCAGGCGCCCAGCACCAGCGCCAGGGCGCGCGCCGGCGTCATGCGCAGCTTGTAGCGCAGCGGCGAGAGGATGAGCAGGTAGCGGTCCAGGCTGATGAGGCAGAGGTTGAGGATGGAGGCGCTGCAGCACATCACGTCGAAGGCGGCCCAGAGCAGGCAGAGGCCGCGCGCCAGCACCCAGCGCCCGTACAGCGCGTTCAGCATGGCGGGCGGCATCACCACCAGCCCCACCATCAGGTCGGACGTGAAGAGCGACACCAGGAAGCAGTTGGACGTGTTGCGCAGCGCGGGCTGCGTGCAGATGAGGGTGATGAGCAGCGCGTTGGCCGCTGCCGTCAGCGCGATGACCACGCACAGCGCGGCCGCCACCCAGCCGCTGCCCCCCGGGTCTGACACCGGCCCCGACCCCCCGTCGGGGGTGCTGTTGTGCGCAGGGCCCGGCTCTGGGACCATGGAGGCGGGGAGTGGACAGCGAGGCCGTGAGGCCCGAGAGGAGTCCTGAGCACGGCGGGAGGCCTGAAGGAATGGAGGCTGGAGCGGCGGCGTCGGAGAGAACAGACCCCCTCGGGGGAGGGCAGGTGGGAAGAGAGGAACGGGCCGTGAGCCCGCGGGCAGAGACCCGAGGACGGTGGAGAGGGTTTTGTAGGCGTCCCCGGGCGGAAGGCAGGGGCACCTGGATCGACCCGGTGGGAAGTTTGGGAGGGGCACCTGGTGAGGAGCCGAGCGCCTTAGAGGGAGCGGGCGCACAGGCGGGAGGATGGGGGCGCCAGAGGACTCTCGGAGGTTAAATGCCTGGGAACGGAGCCCCCTAAAAGGAGCGGTAAGGTCAGGGCGAGGGCGCCTGCCCGGGGCAAGACCCGGGGAGGTGGGAGCAGAAGGCAGATGGGCGCTCTCGGGCCCGGGACGCGCTCCCCCGAGGCAGGGGGGCGTTTGGGGGCGCTAGGTCCGGAGCCGCAGTGCTCGGGGTCGCAGGGTGGGACCGTGCGCCAGAGCGAAGCCCCCCGCGGGGAAGGCAGGTCTCAGAGGCGGTGCAGAGGCATTTCTGGGGTTCGGCGGCCGCGGTCTCCTGCGGCGTGGGGGTGGGGATGCTGGGCCCGCTGGAGGGGACAGAAGGGGCCGCGGCCGCGCCTCCACCCCCTCCCCACCCGGTCGCCGGGTCACGGGCCCCGCTTCTGCGGGCGCTCGGTACCTGGGGCGCTCAGCGCTGCTCCACCGCCGGCGACTGCGGCAGGCGCCGTGAGGCTGCGAGAGGAAGAGGCGGCCGCCCGCCGGGCCCGCGCCCAGGGAGCCGGGGAGGCGCGGCGAGGGGCCGGCGCACTCGGAGGAGCCGGCGGTGCTACCCGGAGCGCGTGGTTCCCGCGCCGCGGAGCCTGCGCCCCTCCTCGCGGTGGGCGGGGAGAGCCGAGCGCGGGACTTGCGGGCGGGCGGGGTGCCTGGTACCCCAGGTCTGTGGAGGGACGATCCGAGTCCCCAGCTGCAGCAGGTCGCCTCCCCAGCTGTGACAGCACCGCTTACCCCTCCCCAACCCACACGTGGCCACGGCGCAGGAGGGACTCAGAGGAGGAGGCTGTGGCTCACGCTTACCCAGGACGCCCCCCAGGGCGGGTCGGCCCACCCGCAGCCGGGCCCCCGCACCATCAGCTGGAGTGCGTTGGGAGACACTGGGCAGACTGCTTGACGTCCATACGTGTACACACACAGACACACGTACATATACAATATTACACATAATAGATAATATACACTGTATGTAACACATAATAGAAAATATTAATACCATACACCATCTATTAAATATGAAACCTTCCGTTTAAACAGCAGGTTGCCCCGTCGGCGGGCTCGTTCCAGCAGAAACCGTCCCTTTGCCCACAGCGGCAGACGCCAAGGAAGAAGCCCCCGGCCTGCGGGCACCCCCAGTCTAACAGACCGTGAACAGGTTCGGGGGACTCTAGGCTGGGGAGCAGGGGCCACTGCAGGCAGAGAGGTGGGGCGCAGCACCCCAGGGCGTTACCCACTGCGCATCTCTTCTCCTGGCTGAGAGGAGCCTCTGTCAGACTTCGCAGGTTAATTTGTGAATCCCATGCGTTCCTTCAACAAATGTTTACTGAGCACCTAGCCGAGGTCATGGCAGTGTCCCAGCTGGCGCACTGTTCCGACCAACTGGGACACGACAGTGACCCAAACGGAGACCCCAGCTTTGTGGCGTTTCCATTCCAGTGGAAGGAGACAGACAAACAATAAGCATAATAATAATAGATGCTTAGTCCCAAAGTGACAAGTGCTATGGGAAAAAAAGAAAGTGGAGAGCAATATAAAGAAAACCAAGGGGGGGCGACTTTTTCCCTTCATAGAAACAGAAAAGTGATACCTCTGGAGGGGAGGCAAACATTCCCCCCTACCTTTCTAGGTTCTTCCAGCTCATCCAATAATCAAATTGACAAACCTTACCTTCAGATTAACCAGAGAAAATAACCGAATGGAACGGCGTACGCACACACGGGAACCCCCGTACCCGAGGGGCTCAGAGGCAGACGCAGCAGGGAGCTGCGTGTGCCACCCTGAGCTTAGGGGCAGTTTAGGGCCCCGAGGCCTCCGGAGGGAGGAGGGCCATTCATAGCTGGGTAAGAAGAGCAGGTGTTCAATAATTAGATGTGCGCCCCGCCGGTAGATATATCGAGAAAAGTTTATTTCTGGTGATAACTTCTATCACGGGCAAGGCCCCCCAGTTAAATTCTTTAAGGGAGGGGTCCAAGTTTCTCTCGAGCCCACAGGGTCTCGCTCGCCTTCAGCTCCAGAAGCTTAGCCCCACAGAGGCACGCCTTGTGGAGACGCGTTCTGAGCCCCGACCGCTCCCACAGCTAAGGGCCCTGCCCTGTTCCGAAGGCTTTATTTTATTAGTCTGGCCTTCCTAATAATGCTGAGCGGTAGACATTCATGTGGGGCTCAGAGAGGCTAAGGGCCCCACCCAAGGTCTCCAGCAGCAAGTGACCAAGGGGGACTGAAACCTGGGTCTCCCAACACCCAAGGCAGACAAACCTTAAGACCCTACAGCGCCCTTCACCCACCCATGAGCCACCGTTTAGTGCCCAGAGCCCCTGTCTTGCCCACACGTGGGTCCAGGCAGCAGCAGGAGGAAGCCTGTCATCTCTTCCAACACCACCTGCACCCCCCTGACAGTTTCTGCCGTGCCCCCAGGAACAGGGTGTAGTATACCGAGCATTGGGTGAATGTCGTAAAGACCAGACTTGGGATCCATTTCTGCCACGTACCAGCTCTGTGGACTTGGGGCCAGCGGCTCCATCTCCTTGGGTCACTATTTTCTCGTCTGCAATAGTCAGCAGAGCAACGCAGCACCCCCCTCCCAGGGTTGTTGGGGGGATGAAATGACCCAGGTAGAATCTGTAAACCTGATGGCGCTGCATCAGCGCGAGCTAGCGGTTGGCCTCAATGTTCCCTTCTGAACAGTGGGAGTGCATTCAGCTCTGCAGTGAACCCCTCAGCCTGGGGTGCTGTGTGCAGCAGATTTTGGGGCCCAGGGCCCTGAGTTGGTCATCCTGACTCTGCTATTTGCTCTATGAACTTGGCAAAGCCTCTTCAGGTCTCTGCTTCAGTTCTCTGAAACTGGGGTGGTGAAGATGTGGACAGAATGAGCACTTAACCGTGTCACACAGAGGGAGCTGCCTGATAAATTTTCGCTTTGAAAAATTAGTGGTGAAGAGTGGAATAGACTATTAGTCTCTAGTCCCTCTGCTTTAACTTCAGCTGTGACATTTAATAGCCTTTATATATTTTTAAAAAGACCTAAAGAAAACATGACAAAAATGTTAGTGTTTGTTCATTCTTGGTGATAGATTCACAGATGTTTGTTATATTATGATCTCTACTTTGCTATAATTGAAAAAAATTCTTTTTTCAAGCTTGGGCCTGGGTAGTGGCGCCACCTTGTGGCCATGCTGCTATTGTTTTGAATTTAAGAACTTTTCCGAAGTTCCGTGTGTGCTCCTAAATTTTTCATTTCCGTCATTGATTAGTGTCCTAGACTTCCTTAACGTCTCAGGGGAGAGAGGGACCTTCCAGGATGCTTAGCTTTTGGTTGGTTACTTTTAGCCACGGGGTGCCCTCTCCCTAGGGAAGAAGGCTGGTGCCACAATGGGGTACAGCTGAGTCTTAGGAAGTCCTCTGCCCCAGGCCTTTTCCGTCAGTATGTAGAGGACCAAAGCGAGCTCCTCGTTATAGAGACCGAGAACCGAGGTCCAGGGAGGGTGTGAGGGCTGCCCAAAGCTGCTCTCGCAGAAGACATTGGCCAACTGGGCAAACTTCATGAAGGTAGCAGTTTGCGGGTTTTGTTCACTGCTCTGCCCTTGGCAGGTGTTAGGCTGTCTGTAAATATATGTTCGATAAGTGAATGAACAAAACTATCAGCCAGACCACTAGCAGGCACGGGCCAATTATTCATTCCCAGTACCTGCAATGATAGCTGACATTTACTACGTGCCAGACACTGTTTCAGGCCCCGCGGGTACATTGACTGATGCAAAGCTCGCCACGACCCCAAGAGTGAAGAAGGTATGATCGATACTCTGCATTTTACTGATGGGAAAACTGAGCCTCAAAGACCTCAACTGACTCGCTCAACATTACATAGCTAAGAAGTGGCTCTGCTGGGACTTGAACCCAGGAACAGTGGATTTTCCCTGAAGCTTGGAGCAGGAGGGAAAAAAAAACGAGTTGTGGGTTGCTGGCTTCATACGGGCTAACAAGGTAGGGTAGCGGGACCAATTTCCCACCCATCCGGGAGGGGCCTCCGTTGCCCATGCTGTGTCAGTGTTAACCCCTTGTAAAGATTTTTTTTTTTTAGATTTTATTTATTTATTTATTTATTTTCAGAGAGGAGAAGGGAAGGAGAAAGAGCAATGTATGGTTGCGTCTCACATGGCCCTCATTGGGGACCTGGCCTGCAACCCAGGCATGTGCCCGGACTGGGAATCGAACCGGGACCCTCTGGTTCCCAGCCCGGGCTCAATCCACTGAGCTACACCAGCTGGGCTAAAGATTGTATTTTTAAGATTTGTATTTATTTCGTTTTAGAGAGAGGGGAAGGGAGGGAGGGAGAAAGAGAAGGAAAGAGACATCGATGTGCGAGACAAACACAGATTGGTTGCCTCTTGCACTCCCCCAACAGGAGACCTGGCCTGCAACCGAGCCATGAGCCCCAACCCGTGACCTTCGGGTCCGCCCAACCCAGTTAGCCACACCAGTCAGGGCCCTTGTAAAGATTTTTAATCCCAGGAGGGCGAGGGTGGGGAGGAAGAATGGCGGAGGGGGAGATGCAGTTTTCGGGGGGGGGGTTGTCTTGTCCATTTGAGGTAGGTGGAGAGAAAAACTGGCAGTCACTACTTCACATCTCACTCCCATTGGCAAACTAGCACGGCTAACCTGAGCCTCAAGTCCCTCAAACCTGGCTCCTCCCACTCACTGCTCCCAAATCCAATCAGCGGCGTCTCTCTGGTGTGGCCCCGCCTCCTCAGGCTCGCCCCTGCCCAACTCAGGCTTCCATCATCTCCTGCCTGGACCCGCAGTTTCCAGCTGGTCTCCAGTCTCCCCCTCCTCCTACCCACGAGCCTTCTTTTCAGTCTTAATGAAACTCAGCTCTGCGCAGACTCTTCCAGGGCTCTAACTGCAAAGAGAGCGAAATCTGCACTCTGACCAGCGTTCCAGGCCTGCCACCAGCCCCGCCGACCCCCCCTTGCTGCTTTCTTTCCGAGCAACCTCTTATTAATTTATGTTTCTATGAACTTATACCGTACCTTATTCCACACAGAGGCTGGAGGCGGCTCCTGAGCAAGGCATAGCCTGCCGAGACAGTGCCGGTCTCAGACGCCCAGCACCAAAGCCACAGCCCCCGCAACCTTTCATTGGGACCTGGTCTCTGTGTCCTCGGAAGCCCCGCAGGACTGCGCACTCTCGAGTGAGTTCCCACCTCCAGCCAAATCGAAAAGACTATTAATGTAGCCAGGGCTTGACCCTCCGAGACTGAGGGGTCACCGAAGTCCGCAAGAATTTCCACAAGGCTGGCAGGACCACCGTGGGTGGCCATGCAAGTTGTGTCCTGCACGAATGCAAGAAGTGCCATTCTAGAGTCCGGACGTTCACAACCAGCACTACAGTGCAAAGCGACGGTGAACGAAAGACTCCGGACGCTAAGGAAATCACATGTAGTTCACAACCCTCATCACTAGAGGGCGTCCGATTGGAATCCTGGGGCCGCTACTTTCCAGCTTGGGCAAATCTCTCCCCAGGCGTTAACTAAGGCCCTCATTTCACTCATTAGCATGATGAGCATTTTCCCCGAATTAGAAATCATGTAATTGTCTGGTATGGGGTGGGTACAGCCATGTATGTGAGGAAGAAAGGTCCTAGCCCTCACCCTGTCCTGTCCCAATGGAGAAACTGAGGGTAATGCTACCACACTGGTGGGGTCATTGTCAGGTGCCAGGACCAGCCCAGCTCACAGGAGGTGAAGAACTGGTAACTGCCAAGGTTATCCCGAGAGCCGAGGGGTGAGTCGGGACTGCCTGGCCTTGAGTCCTGTTCCTGGGCAGCCCTGGCACACCGACCCCTCTGCACTTCAGAGGCCCCGACTGCAAAATGGGGACCATCCCTGTGTTACAGGGTGGTGATGAGGATCAGACAAGCTATTTGTGTAAAGGCTTTAGAACAGCACCCCGACCTGTCAATTGCCGGTTTTGTCCGTTTCCCCTTCCCCCGGTCCAGGCCAGGCTGGGGTCCAGGGAAGGACAGAGGCGGGGCTACTGCGAGGGTGGGCGTGGCACGAGGCAAGCCCCAAAGCAGAAAAGCCCGGCTGGTGAAGCCCACCAGATATAGGCAAGGCCAGGACCGGGCACCCAAGGAGAGGCGGGAGCTGGGAGACAGGGCCCAGGGGTGCTCACGGCAGGAAAGTGAGAGTGTTGCCAGGGCACAGGAGGGTCCCTCCCCCGAGACCCCCGCAGGAACCCTGAGTCAGCGGAGCCAGCCAGTGAGGAAGGAAACACAGGCGTTGAACGAATTTATTCGCGAGAAAACTCAGGGTCTGTCAGGAAGACAATCTACTGGTTACAAGCTCCAGAAGCTCTTGTCGGAACAGTGTGAGGGGTGGGGCAGCCCCGGGCAGGGGGCAGGGGGGCTGGAAGCTGCCCGGGACAGAGGAGCAGACACAGGCAGTGCTTCCCTGCCCCAGTCTGGATGCCTCACCCTCTCCGGGGTTAAAGTGCAGTGGGAGGGGGGAGGCCGGTGGGATCAGGCAGCTGGAGAGCCACAGTGAACACGCCACCCACGGACGCCCTCGCCCCCCTCCTCATTTCTTGAGGCTTAGCCGGGTGTCCATCCCACCCAGGTCCCTCCTTGGAATCTGAGTAAGGGTGACCCCTCCCCAAATTGGATATTTAGAAAGAGTTCCCCCAACATCGGCCTTCTGAGGGGCCTGGAACTTGGGGGCAGGTGGGAGGCACTAAGATCTCAGAGACAGGAGGGGAGGGATGCTCTTTGTGGTGATGGTCTGGGGGGGTCATCGCCATGCCCTAGCCTAGGAAGGGTCCTCACTGGCCTTCCTCCATCCCCTGGAAAGCCAAGAAAGCCAGAGGCCCAAAGCGCCCAGCCCCTGGCCCCAAGGCCACGAGTCAGGAGGGTCCTGCCCAGGCCTGACTCCCAACCATGGAGAGGGGGCCCGCCATGGGGCCATGCAGAGAAACTGCCCTGGCATGGGAGTGGGGCGAGCGGCCTCTGGAGAAGCCCGTGGGGCACAGGCTGGAGCTCCCTGCTTCAGCCAGTGGCCTTCCTAGCCCGGACCCATCCCCTCCTTCACGGCTGCTGCTGGCAAGGTACCCACCTCTGCTCAGGGCCCAGCTCCACCACTGTGCCCCAGGGGCCCCGCCCCACCAGAGGCTGCATGGGCCTTAGCCTGGCTCCTGCCATCTTGAATGGCCTCACCCACACCTCAGCAGCTTAGCCAACCTCCTCCCCTTCCCCAGGGCACATCTCCAGGAGGCAGAAAGGAAGGGAATCCCCTTCTCCAAAAAGGAACCCTGAAGACCTCTGCTTCCTCCCCGCCCTTGAATATATTAAATTGTGCAGCTTGGCCCCAACCCCTCCCTGCAGATCTCCATGGCAACTGGGAAGCATTCCAAGTCCAAGTCCATCCAGTGCCAAAGGGGGGCTTCAGCCTCTCCCCACACACTTCCCCCAGCATTCCATGGGGGATGAGCGGGGAGGAAGAGTTGAGGGCCTCAGTCCTCAGCCCCCTCTTCCTCGGTGTGTGGGGGCCCTGGGGGATCCTCAGGCTCAGGGGGCTGCCCGCCAGGGTGGGAGTGAGGGTGGGGATGGGGATGGGTGCCCAGCTGGGAGCCTGGGCCATCCTCGCCCTGCACGTAGACACTCAGCCCCTCGTGACTCGGCTCCTTGCCACACGCCTGGCAGCTGCAATGCAGGATCTTCTCCACCAGCTTGTCCACCCTGGGCACCTCCTCGTGGCCGGGGCACTCCAGCGTGACCTGGGAAGGACAGCGGGGGTGTTTCCAAAGGCCTGGGGCCGGGAGGGAAGTCCCAAGGGTAACACATCCTCATGGGACCAAGAACCCCAGAGACCCCAGAGTCCTGAGCCCACCCTTGAGACCCCAGTCAGCTCTGGGGGCCCATCAGGTGGGGAGGTCCCTGCAGGTGCCACCTGACTTGTATCCTTACATCCAGCCCTGCCACCTTCCCGTCTATCCCCTCGCGGTACCCTGAGGAGGAAAACCCAGTGTGCTCTGCCCCAGCCTAAAATGCCCCCTCAGCGCTCCCCACGGCACCTGGAGAAAAACCTGGGCTCCAGGCCCTTCAGGCTGCGCCTGGCGAACCTCTCTACCCCTGACTTTGTGCCACTCCCGCCAACTGGGCTGAATGAGCTACATGAGCCTTTGCATATGCTGTTCCCTGTGCCTGGAAGGTCCTCACCCAACCCATCCCCTACCACCTGCCCGAAGCATGGTAGTTACCTTTGACTCACCCTCTGGGTCTGAGCGCAGACATCACTTCCTCAAAGAGCTCCCCGACCCCAGAGTCCCCAGCCCAGCCGAGGTTTGCCCTGTACGAACCCCTCTAGCATCTTGCTCTGCCCCTAGTTACTGTCCTTTCCACCTGCCTTCCTTTCTTCCTTCCCTTTCTTTCCCTCCCTCCTTCCACACAGCACCTACTCCAAGCCAGCTCCCGGGACACAAGGCATGGTGTTTCCAGGAGCTCAGAGTCCAGTGTGGGAAACAGGCTTGTCAAAATCACCCAAATGTAGACAGAGAACTGGGGATGGGACAGATGCTCAAAGCAGAGGCACACAGTGCTCAGGGGTCAGGAAAGGGGCCCTGAGAACATGGTGCATGGGCTACGAGCAGAAGGCTGAATAGAAGTTCATTAGGTGAGGAGGAGGAGGAAGGTGTTCCAACCAGGGCTAAGAGCATGTGCAAAGGCCCTGCGGTGGTGATAACCAGCAAAGCAGGTGTGCGAGGCTGAAAGGAGGTGAGCTAGTGTCAAGTGTCAAGCTAGCGAAGAAGGTGAGAGAAGATGAAGCTAGAAAGATGGGTGAGCCAGACCACGCCGGGCTCTGTGGGGCGCGGCAGGCGCGGCGGGCGGGGAGGGCAGCGGTACTCACAATCTCCCACAGGGACTGGGCCGGCATGCAGGAGTCACAGTGCACCAGGGACTCCGTAGACTGCGGGAAGGTGTTGGGAACGCTGTAGCTGAAGCACTGACCTAGGCACGCTCTGTGGGAGGAGAGGTCATCGTACCCTTGTCACTGTGGCAGAGGCAAGGATGGGCAGCCCCTGCCTCCCTCCCCTCCGTCCGTCCCCCTGGTCCCCACCTGTTCTGGATGGACTTGGCCTCGCAGCCACTGTGGCCCACGATCTGGGTGATGTTCTTGGCCTCGCACCAGGCGCTCTTGTCCGGAAACAGCGCCAGCTTGTTGATGGGCGGCGGAGGGGCCAGCAGCATGGTGGGGAGGACAGCCCCCACCAGAACCCGGAGCATCATGCCCGTGACCTGGAGAGCCCTAGAACTGAGCACAGACTGTGGGTGAGGCCGGCCAAGCTCAGGAGGCCGGGAACAGGGGGACAGACGGTGGTGTTACAACCATGAGCTTTGGCATCGGACCCCTGGGTTCAAATCCTAACCAACACAACCTTGGAAACTTATTTCTCCCGTATGAACCTCAAAACCGGGGCTGCTGCCCTGGCTGGTACGGCTCAGTTGGTTGGGCATGGTTCTGCAAAGCAGAGGGTTGCCGGTTCAGTTCCTGGTCGGGGCTCGTGCCTGGGTTGCGGGCCAGGTCCCCAGTGGGGGCGCAGAAAGCCCTCAGGAGAATACACACACGTCACGTGTCAGTTATTTTTATAACTTCCAAGGTAGCTTTGGACAAATTACTTCTACTGCTGTGCCTCAGTTTCTTCATCTAAAAAATGGGGGTGGTAATGCTGGGTGTGGCCAAGGACCGCTGCTAATACTCAACAGGACACGAAGTCTCAAGCACGGGTTGAGGACAGAGCGGTCATTCATTAGCTCCCTCCTCCCTCTGATGTTGCGGGTTCCCCAGGCAAATGAAAAACTGCCTGCACCTGCGCTCGAGGGCTGGCCATCCAGCACGTTTCCGAGACCTGCAGCCACGGCTGTTGTCGAGAAAGCTCACCTCCACCTTCATAGCACTGAATTCTTGGGCCACTTTGGCTGGCTGGACCCCAGGTTAAAAAAAAACAAACCCAGACTAGACCGTATTTCTTTTTCAGATGCCCCACCAAAGCCTCGAGCCCTGAGTCTACACACCCACACCACTATCCGCAGCTCCATCCATCCCAGCCTGGGGCTGGCAGGAGGCCATCCGCGCCCTGTGCTGGGCCCTCGGTAATTTACCGTATTTTGTCGTGTATAACACACACCCACATTCTCAACCCAAACTTTCAGGAAAAAAAGATCTTTTGTTTTATTTAATTAAGTTTTATTTATTTTTACTTACTTTTTTTGGTATTATGAAGGAATTTTAGCACACGTATTATTTTGCATATGGATATAGTTATTGCTTTCTACAGTTACACTTTTAACGCATAAGTAAAAGAATTAAAAACATTTATATAGACACAGAATTAGTACTGCCCATGTATAATACGCATCCTTATTTTTCCCTCAAAAATTTGGGCAAAAAAGTGCACATTATACGCGGCAAAACACCGATAGAAGGAGTAAGACACTAGAACACCAGAGTTGGCCAGCAGATGGCGCTGCAGGGCAGTGTGTGTCTCAAGGATTCCCTGGGAGGGAACTCTCCCACTGTTCCCCACCTCATTTTCCGTGGGTTTCCCCCACCCCCCCACCTTAAAAAATGTGGAGGAGGAAGGCTTTGGGGGACTTCAGGAAGGAGGGCAATGCCTGCAAGGAGCCCCCTGGGGAAAGGGCGCTGGACGGTCAGGAGTCCAGAGTGCTATGACCCTGGACACAGGCCACACCGCCCCCTCCTGTAAGATGAGTGAGTGAGGTGCCCGAGACCACTGGTTTCTGAGATCCTCAGAATCCCCTGGGACTTGTGGAGTGAAAGTCCGAGGGTGGATGGGAGTCTGCGATTATAACAAGCTTCCGGGATGGTTCGGAAATACAGCCAGGCGTGGGAGCCAGCGCAGCTCCGCCAGTCTGGGATTCTGTGTCTTGGGACAGTCCCCAGAGGGGCCTGGGTGGGGCTGAAACAGGAGCAAGGGACAGGTACAGTCCCACCGGTCCCACAGAGGCCCACCACTAGAGACGGGCTGGCTCGGAGTGGGACAACCCAGGCAGGACAAGCTCAGCCTGCTTTCTGACGCAAGAGGCAGGTCCTTCAGACAGTGTCGGGGAGGGGGGCGTGCTGAGGGGGTCCTGCCTGCTCCTGCAGGGAAGACCTAAGTGCACTGGCTCAGCCGGCCTTGCAGAGAGGGGCTGGGCCAGCCTGCCGGGCTGAGACCTCCCCCACAGCCCTCTGCTCTCTCCACCCAGCAAGTCCCCTCAGCTGTGGGGGTGGGGGTGGGGTGAACTGGGGAGAGCAGTAGGAGGTGAGGCCCAACAGTCTGCCCCATCCCAGATGGGTCCGTGCGGCGGCCCAGGCCCCCACCCACACACTTCCGGTCTCGCTCTCAAGACAGACAGCAAAGCCCGTGTTTTCAGCAGAACCACACCCTAACACAATAGAATGGACTTGTTCCTAACTGGCCACCTAGCTAATTTTTCAACAGGCTTAGCACCCAGGAAGCTTCCTCACTCCCAGTGGTACCCATCCGTCCCCAGGGAATTGGCTTGAGTCAGGCAGGGTCTGACCATGGCTGAGCAGAAGAGGCCGGAGGCCACCTGAGGCCAGGGCCCCCTGGGGCTCCCCAGGCTGGACCAGCCCCGAGAGACCTCAGAGAAATCCGGGGACTTTTGTCCTATACCTGACTTCATCACGACTCATCAGGAAGGGTGGGGCACGGGTGGCCAGGGAGGCAGCAGGGGCAGGGGGTGATCTCAGGTTTCCTTAGGACTGGGAATGGAGACTGGGATTTTCATGGAACCCCGGCCTGACGTGGAGCCGGGATGAGGAGAGGTCATCACTGAGGCCATGGACCAGGGTCAGGCTCAAGGCAAGAACAGACTCGAGCTGAGGTTAATGGCGAGGCTTGCTGGGAGAAAGCAGAGTGCAAGGGAGTTGCTGGCCTAGGGGACGGGGACTGGTTACTAGGGTCACCTTGTGGCAGAAGCTGATGAGGAAGAAGACACACAGAGGTGGAAGGCCGCCTCCCTGCTCTTCCTCCGTCCCTCAGACACAACTGAGCATTAATCCTGAGGGCCGGCTGCGTCCACAGAGAGGGCGCAGGAACCCAGCCCCAGTGGCCTCTCCCCCAGCCCCCGCCTGGACCTCAGAGGAGGGGCCTGGGGCCACACTCAGCTTCTCAGGGCCAGGAGCCCTAGCTCCAGCAGACTGCCTGGGCTCCCACGGGCATGGCCACTGGGATCTCCTGCATTTGAGTCCCAGCCCTCCCACCTAGGAGCTGTGTGACTTCCAGAAATAAGAGTTCACGTCCCTGCATCGACCTACCTCAACCCTAGACCAGGGAGCACAGCGGTTTCCTAGGAGAGCAACTGGGAAGATGCAATGAAAGCACCCAGGACCCAGCAGGCATCCAGCTCAGGCCAGTTCTCTCCCCAGCCTGGGGGGGTCTTGGGAAAGGCTGGGTGGGCATCGGAGCCAACGCTGGGCGCTGGAGCAGGAGGCCAGGCCACTCTCTCCCACAGACACCCTCCTCCGGCCCTCACACCCAGCCACCAAGAATCCCTGCTGTGCCCCACCCCTACCCTGCTGCTTCATGGCAGCTCATGGACCCGCAGGACACCAGCGTGGGAAGGAGGTTCCCTGCCTTGTCCCGAGGCCCCCCAGCGAGTCAGCCAAACAGCACCCTTCCCCTGAGACCCGCGGTTCCCTGCAGTCCACATGCATTTACTGAGCACCTCCTAGGACAGAGGAGAGGAAGGCAAGGGTGTGGGCAGGGGAGCTGGGGCCCGAGGCCCCATGCCCACTCCGGAGTTCCAGCCTAGCTGGGGAGGAGGAAGGGTGGGTTAAGGGGAGGTTGTTTAGAGGAGGGGCCCGCAGAGAGGGCTGCGGGGGGCAGGGAGTAGGGAGTCTTAACCCTGGAGTTAACACGGGATCACAATGAGTTACCAATGGTGGGGACAGGAAGGGCGCTCCTGGCTGAGGGTACTACATGAACCAAGGCCCGGAGAGGGGGGGCATCTGTCCACGTCAGCCCAGGGCAGCTGACTGTGGACTGGGCACTGCTCCAGGCGCTTTTACATAAATCCGTTTATTCAGTCCTCACCGCAGCCCTGGACCGTGGAGCCTCTTATTCTCCTGCATAGGTGAAGAAACTGAGTCACGGAGAGGTGAGAGGCTGGCTGGAGCTTTAGTGAGAAGTAAAGAGCAAAATGAGATCTACTATTTCCGAGGAACCTCTGCCTCCATCAGGACTGAATAGAGGAATGAACGCATGTATGGCGCTCAGAACGCCTCTTCCACAGTTACAACTAATAAACAGTAAATAAACTGAGCTTTGAACCTGGACACCACGAGCCACCTTTGCAGATGAAAAGGGTCACAGAAGTGGAAGCAGGAAATGGAGAAGGCGGCGGGAATGTGGAGTGGGCAGGAGGCCTGGAGCTCCCTGCCCTTGGCCCTGGTGTTGGCCCTGCCCCGGCCTGGCCTGGCCTGGCCTGGCCTGGCTGCTGTGTCTCTCATCCCTGTTCAGCCTGTGTTTCCCACTCTGAGGTTCAGCCACCCCCTGGCTGGGGAGCTTGGGAGCCCCTCAGAACAGGGTTCAAGCCCCGCTCCCGAGGCCCCTGCAGCCCAGGGCGGCAGCCTTCCTGCCACCTCCCTGCCCTTCCTAAAGCAGAGCCCTTCGGGCCCTCGAGGCCTGGCGCAAACACTCGGCCCGCTCTGAGACTGCCAACAACACAGAGAGGGAGTTTCCAGGGGGAGGGGACACTAGCTGACCCATTCCAGCACTAGGGAAACTGAGGCACAGACCAAGAAAGTGGCCACTGTATCTCCCACGCCTGGAATGAGGAAGTGAACAAACACACTCTGGGAAGGGCTGGGAGTGGAGGCAGCAAGGAGGACGCAGGCTGTGGGTCCGGCAGGCCTCCGGGGTCCTCCATGTTTCCTCGCCGCCCGCGACTCAGACTCTACCTCGAAAGGCTTGTCCAGACCTCAGAGGCTCAGTACCAGGTCTGACCCCACGGGGCTGGGGCATGGCCAGGTCAGGAGCCAGAGCCTAACTCCCCAGGGAAGGGGCCCCCATAACAGCACTGCCGCCGGGAGGGCCACCCACCCCACTGCCTGCCTCCTGGAGCCTGGAGTGAAGCCTCCAATTCAGAGGGCCCCAGATGTCAAGGGAGACCTGGGCCCACCACCACCCACTGAGACGCCCTCTGCAGAGTGAAGAGTCCATTCTGTCTAACAAGTGAACTCCCCAATCCCTCTTTTGGGTAACCCTGAACATTCGGGGTTCCTTAGTGCCAAGCACACCAGGATTTTCTCGGTAGAAAGTATCTACTTACCTCAAGCCCCCCCCCCCCCCGCCACCCTCGCCCCGACCCCACCACCCCAGGGCAGAGTCTGGGGCTTCTCCACTCTCACAACAGACTGGGACAGACCCGGCTTCCATCCTCACTCTGCCATTTTAACCTTCTCTGCCTCGCTTTCCTCATCTGCAAAATGGGCGGTGATAATACCCCCCACATAGGGCAGCTGTGCATGGAAACCTCTGGAGAGGGTGCCTGTCGTGGGGTGCGTTCTCAGTAAATGTCACCATTAACGCCGGCTCATCCTCCCTGAACTCTGCCCGCGCCTGCCCCTCTGCCTCCCACATGCCCCCCTCCCCCTCTCCTCCCTACTCCCTCCCACCAGACTCTGGGTGGTCCTGACAATATCCAAATCCGGGGCTGCACCTGCCTCGATGACACTGGATCGAGGGGGAACCTCGAGGAAAAGCTCAAGCAAATGACAGGATAGCCGGGAAAGGGTTTTATAAACCATCCGGTCCTGCCCCACTTACACTCACTTGCCAGGGTGGGAGCCCAGGGCAGGATCGCACTCCGACTCTTTGTTCTTCGGCCACTGACTGAAGGGACAGGGTCCAGGAGAAACCAGCCCTCTCTAGAATCCAACTTCCAGAAAACAGGCTGGGCCTGGCCGCCGGGAGGGGGGTGAGGGTGGGGGGCTGCAGCGGGTGCAGAGGGTGTGGCTTGTGGCCCCAGGCTCAGGGATCAGCGAGGGCGGGGACATCACTTCAGATGTTGGACTGAGTGCAGGGACTTCCTTGAATGGTGCAACTGGAAAGGTCACTCTGGGAGGGGGCCAGTCTCGGTCGGCTAGCAAGGTTTCCCGGCCCACTGCGGGGCCGGGGGCAAAGTCAGGCCCAGGCTCATCTATGTTGGCTCAAAGTGTGCCTGGAGGCAGGACAGTCTAATGGTCACAGCCCAGGCCGCAGGCCACTGGTTTTGCCTCCCTAAGCCTCACGTCTGTGAAACAGGGCGAGCAGCCTGGGAACATCCACTTTAGCTGATTCCCTCCCAGGGAATGTGGCTCCTTGGGTATTGCTGGAGGCCACTGGGATTCCATGACCCCAGTCTCACCGCAGGGCGGCTTCCTTCCTCCCCCGTCAGCGTCAGCGCTGGCAGAGCATGAACCAGCCGTCCAGGAGGCGGATACGCAGGGCCAAGCCCAGGCCCAAAAGGCCTGCCCGCCTCTGCCTGGCAACTCCACCTTCCAGCTACAAACCCCCAACCCAGGCCGCAGCCCTCCTGCCTGCAGACCCTCCTGCCGGAAGACCCAAAGCGGTCTCCAAAACAGATCTATGCAAATGAGCTGCTGCAGGGCCGGCGGCACATCTGCTCAGCAGAAGTCCCCCTGCAGCCCTCACCCGCATCTCTGCTGGCTCCCGGGACCCTCGGGGCTGGGGGTGGGAGAAGGGGCCATGCTCCGTCTGAGATTTCACTTTAAAAGAATGAGGGGATAGCCTCGGCCAGTGCAGAGCACCCACCCCTCCTGCACACCCGCCCAGGAGAAAGCTTGCAGGGGGTGGGGGGAGAGGAGTGGGGGTCACTGAGGAAATGCCCCAGCTTCACCTTTTCTTTGGCCCCAGCTAAAAGCAAGCCACACCCAAGCAGCCCAGCACCTGGAGTTTCAGGAGGTTGGTGATTTGACAGCAACAAAGGACAGGGGCCTGTTGACAAATTGCTTCCTCGCCCCCATCCCCTGCCAGCGCCCAGCCTTTGGCCTCAGGCCCTGACCTCTGTTTTCCCCAGGGTTCCCTTAGTTACAGGCTGGTGTCCTCCAGCGGCAAGGGCCTCAGAAAGCCTGAAAATGTGCACTCCTCTCCCTGCGCCCGCCACCCGCCTGGCCAAGCCAAGGCCGGCAGCTGCCCCTTTACCGCTGCTTGTAAAAGATCAGAATCGCCCCGCCCGGGGCGCAGGCAAGCAGGTGGCCTGCAGCAGGGCCCTGTTGTCCAGGCCGCCTCGCGGGGGTGGAACTCTTAAGAAAACTGAGCCCCCGGAAAGGCTGGCTCCCCCTGCCCCAGACTCAGTTCCAGGGGGATGACCCTGGCCAGGCCTCGGGGGCAGGCGGAAGGTAGGGGGAGGGTTTCGTTTCTTTCACAGGGTCTAGGAAACTATTCCGACCACTCCAACACCGGAGGATTGTCTGACTTTGAGGGTGAGGGGTCAGGGACACGCACAGACACACTGAGCGAGACCCCACGGAGGGGCAGAACGGCGAGTCGGAGAAAACACACAGGCAGAGGCACAAACCCAGAACAACTCAAAACGGAGAAACAGAAAGAAAAGGGACAGAACCAGAGAAAGAGGGGGAGACAGATGGGCGGGGGGAAGGAGGGAGAGAGAGGAAGAGGGGGTGAGAGAGAGAGATATTAAGAGAGATTAAGAGAGGGAGAGACACAAAAAGGAGGCAGAAACGTACCGGAGCGGAGAGGCCTGGGTACAGCTGGAAGGACGCGCGAGCCCAGCTGCCGAGCTCCGGGCGCTGTCCCGGCGCCCGCGCGGCCCGACCCGCCCTCGACCCACCGGGCTTTTGCTCCGCCACGCATCTCCCTCCCATTCTCTCCTGGCTGTGGAGACTCCTACCAAGAAGTGAAAATCCCGAGAGAGTGTGGGGACGGACTCAGGGAGCAGAGGTGTCTCCTGGCCACCCCATGCCGCACCCACGTCCCGAGCCGCGGCGTGCGGAGGGGCTCGGCGGCAGCGTCTTGGCCCCGTGTGCTGGGCCGCCGGACAGGCCGGGGTGAGGCTCGCGGCCGGGGTGAGGCTCGCAGCCGGGGGTGCGGCGCTGCCCTTGCGGCCGAAGCCTCTGGAAGCTGAGCGCCCGCGTGCCGCCCGGACAGGACTTACCGCGCGCGCGCGGCGGCAGCAGCAGCAGCAGCAGAGAGGAGCGCGGCGCTGCCTCTGGGTCCTGCGGAGCTGTCTGCGGGCCGCGGGGGTGGCAGGCCCGGCGGCCCCGGGAGGCTCGGGGAGACGGCCGGCAGGGCTGGCGGCGGCCCCGCGAGGCTCGGCTGGGCTGCGCGGCGCGCCGTCTGCGGCCCCGGGCGGGCGCGCGGTGCGGGGGAGCGGCGAGCGAGAGAGCGGCTCCGACGTCAGGGGTGTCTCCGCTCCAAATAGGGAGCGAGGGCGGGGGCAGCGGAGGGAGGGACGCGAACAAGAAAGAGCAGGCGGGCTCGCTCGGCCGCTCCCTCCGGGGTGCGGGAGGGGGCGCCTCGGCCGCCCGGGGCCCCGGCCCCCTCTCCCCCGCCCCGGAGCCGCAGGCGGGCCTTCGGCGCGCACCGACAGGGCGTGCGGCCGAGCTGCAGTGCGGCCCTGACCTGTGTCCTAGGGCCGGGGCAGAGAGCCCAGCGCCCCTGCTCGTTCCGAAGTGCCCTCCGCCGTGTTTCTCAGCTCTCCGACTTTTTTCCGCGCAACTTTTCCCGAGACGGGAATGCCATGCCAGGCCTCGGGGTGACAAAGATGGAGGTGTTCCTTTTTGTGGGAATGCCAGTCTTGCTCCGAGGGTGTGGCGCTCCAGCCCGCAGAGTCACGGCTTCAGGAGACTGTCCTCGCTCCGCAGTCCTACGGGGCGCGCAGCCCATCCATACACCCCTGGATGTGGGACCGGTCGGGCCGTACCCTTAGTACCCTAGTGTCACTTACCCTCCGCCCAGCCTCCCCTCATCCCAGACACTTGGCTTAAGCATCCAGAGAAGGGTCTGAGAGCCCGGGGAAGGACTATTCGGAAAGAGAGCGCCAGGAAAGGGACTCACTTCTCGGGCTCCAGGGAAGAGCTGAGCTCCGGCCAGGCCCAGCCTCCAGCCTCACCTGGAGGTGGGGGTAGGGGACACCCAACCGGTCCATCTGCAGGCGGGCACTGGGGGCAGTTGCGGCCGTGCCCTCTCTGTTCTGTGTGCCCAGTGGAGTGCGAAAATAGCACTATTCTAAAAAAGCAGCCGCCCAGGACACAATCCTGGGACTTGGAGATTTGCTTTCTATGCCAGTTGTCCGTGTCCAGCCCGGCTGGAAGCTCCCTGACCGATGGCGCTGGGCTCATCTGAGGTCTGGAGGTTGCCCAGCATCCCGGGTGACTCCCAGTGGCCTCCTGATGACTCCATGGTGTCCTCTGGATTACCTGCCCTCTGCATGCCTCCTAGCAGTTGCATATGCTGTTCCCTCTGCCAGGGGTCCCTTTCCCTCCTTTCATCTCCTGGTAAAGGCATTCTTCAAGCATGTGAGTGGAAAGCCTTCCCAGGGTCCTCAGGTGGCATAAACCCCGCCTTTCCGTGTGATCCTGGAGCAGGGAACACATGGCTCTGTTGGTGCTGCTTTCTCTCTGGACTGGCTGAGTAGACCCCCTTCTTCCACTAGACCATGGGCTCCTTGAGGGCAGGGATGGCAGGGATTCCGCGCTGGGCCAGGTGAGGGGTGCGATGTGTGTGTCTAGTGAAGCCTGGGCCCCCACAGAAAGTGCTTCCGCGAGGGTGACTACAACAACAGTCGTGCTCACACACACACAGCGAGGTGCTCACCGTGTGCCGGTCCTATTCTGAGTACTTGCCACCCGCATGATAATCGGTGAGATAAGCAGTGTTGTTATCCCCATGTTATAAGGAAAAGAATAAAAACAAAAAACAAGACCGAGAGACAGGTTAACTGACCTAAAGTCCTGCCGTCAGGGGGGATGCCGGTCACGGCCACGGTCTACGGATGCTCCCGTCCCACAGAGCCCAGCCTCGCTGCACTGCGCGCGGCGGGCGCTCAGGAGACACCGGTTTGCTCACCACCTGCGTCCTCAGTGTGGGCCTGGGGGAGGGCGTCCACCCTTGGGAAGAACCCACTCCAGCGCTGCAGGGAGCTGGTCTCCCAGAGAGCCAGGACTGGACGCCTCTGACGGTTCAGCCACTGCTAGAACAATCCCCATGGCCTAATCAAGGCTGCGGGCTTGGGGTCAAGTCACACCTGTCTGGTGAAGACTGGGAATTGCAGGAGGGCCACAATGAGGGCAGAGGGTCTGAAAGGTGACTTGTTAATAATACCCACAGCGACCGTTATGTGCCAGGGACCACACTAAACTCTATCGAGTCCTTACCACAATCCCACTGGTGCTCCCATTTTACAGGTGGGAAAAGTCCAGGCATCAAAACGTTTAGGACCTGCCCAAGATCAAGTGGCGAGTGACTGACAAAATCTAGACGCGAACCCAGACCCAGCCTGTGTTCCTCGGTCCACCACACCCTCACGGCTGCCAAGAGCCCCTCCCAGCGCACCACAGGACCTGGGGTGGTGGGGCCCCAGCAGGAAAGGCAGAACCTGTCACGTTAGACTCTCCGAGCTCACTGAGGTGCACCTGGTTGGCAGCAGCATGCCAGTTGCCCCGACAGGCCTGGCTGGCACAGGGCACGGGCCTGGAGCCAGAGCCTACTGGCCCTGGGCCAGCCTCTTGGGGCCGAGGTAATGTGGGGCCCAGAGCTGGGGGAGAGAGCTGAAAGCCTCTCTCCCCAGCTCATTAGCAAACATCTGGGCTCAGGAAAAAGACCGACCTGGAATGTGACTGGGCTGTGGGGAGCCGCTCCCTCCCGGAGTCCCGGGAATGTGAGCTCCCTCCCGCAGGGCATGGCTCAGGCCAGCTGTTTCCTCTAATCCCGTCAGCCCAGCCTCGACAGGGGTCCAAACCTCTGCACTCTCCTGGAGAAAGAGCGAAAACAAGCAAAAGGCCTTCCTTCCTAGTCCACCCCAGGGAAGCAGAGGGCTGGTACTGGGGCCAGGAGAGCCACAGTCCCGCCCCTCCCACGAGATAAAGATCAGGTGTCCACGCTTCTGAGTTCGAAGCTGGGAGGGGCCATTGGGACTCCTCACGGAAGGTTCTAGAGTCGTTCTGCTCGGGTTTGAATCCATGCTCCATTCTCCAGTGACTCTGGGACTCTGCAGGCTGTCTCCTGTCTGGGCCCCAGTTTCCTTCTCTGTAAAATGCAGCTGGTATCCTGTGCACTCTGCAGAGCCATTGTGGGGGCTCACTCACTTACTTCACGCATCTTTATTGTGCCTACTATGTGCCAGATGGGCACAGAGGCATCAGGGTCACAATAATGGACGAGACCCATGTGGTCCCAGCGCTCAAGAAGCAGGGAGGCAGAGGGCATACAAATAAGCAGGCGAATGGGTTTCTCCAAACCAACGGCTCGTGAGGAGCTCAGTGAGCCAGAGGGTGTGACGTGATGGGAGAAGCCCCTAAAGACATCTCAGCGGTGACGTTTAAGGTGAGATTACGATGAGAGGGAGCCAGGACTCAGGGAGATAAATGGATGCAAAGTGCTCGGCACAGTTCCTGGAAAATAACACGTGTTCCAGAAAATGAAAGCTATTTTAGGGAGGTTCGCATATAGCAGAGGGGAGGCGGGGGTCAGAGCCCCTGGATCAGACCCAGGCTTCAGCACACAGCATTCTCACCTCACTCCATTGAGTCGTGCGCTTCCTGGGTCTCAGTGTCCGCGTCTGTGAAACAGGAGTTTCAACAGCACCCAGCCTGCAGGCTTCCCTCCAGAATTCACTGAGAGATGTGCACCCGGAGCACGGAGCCTGGCTGTGCTCAGCTCTCAGGAAGCGGGAGCTGCTTCTGTTATCCCTTCCCAAGGTGGAAAAGGGTTTGCCTGAGTTCATTCAGGGAGTCAAGAGCAGAACCAGCTACCCTGACCCTGAGCCCACCCCCTGGGTCGTGTCCTCCTCTGATCCCCGAAGCTCAGAAAGCCTCTGGGCTTCATTTCAGGCTCTGTACCAAAGGGTCTGCCCCGGGGGCTCCTGAGGCAGTGGGAGGTGTGGCCTTGGCCTTGACTTTGAGGCCCCAGGGAAAAAGTAAAAATGCTCTCTGTAGGTAGGGTGAAAGACCAGGAATCAAGAGCTAATGAGAGGAGAGAAAGTCAGAGATGAACACTAGATTCTGGGATTTGGGGAGTGGAAACTTAAACCCAAGTCTGACCGACTCCCAACAACTGCCCTTTCCCTTCCAAAGAGGCAGACTGTGTGCCAGTTACGGCTCTTTCCTTGCCTGTAAGAACAAATGTACGGATGCTACCAGGAATGTGGCCTAAATGCCAGGGATGGGGGGCCTGGCGCTTTCCCCAACCACTCACTTGGCTCTGTGTGTTTGCTTCCTCCCCGACCCATCTCACACACCCCCATGGAGCTGAATTCCGTCTTCTTCAGCAGGAGTTGCCTGGCCCCCCAGTAAAAGCCCCTCGCCTCTGTGAGACAGCACCAGGGCTGGGCTCTCAGGGGAGGGCCTCCGCCCGGACCCCCCTGCCTTGCCCCCGTGCTAAACACGGTCAACAAGGCTGCCCGGTGGTGGGCGGCACCAGGCAAATGCATTCTTCTGCCACCTCCCTCGCGATCCTCCACCCCCCCGCAGCCCACACACACACAGAGTGGGATGAGAATACTTCTCCCTCCTCAAGAGTCAGCCCTTCTGTGCATATCTAATATCCCACAGAACAGCATTTTTTCTTATGCTTTCGTGCCCCGGACAAATTCACTGTAAAATCCCCTTTTTTAGGAACGTGGGAACTGGAGGAAAAGAAGGCACAAAAGAATATCATCTGGATATCTGCCCGGTCCCTCTTCTAGAGGACCCATCCCCAACCACATCCACAAAGAGTGTACCCCCAAAACCCAGTCTGCTCTCCTTGAACCTGCCCTGCTGGCTGGGGCGGATTGGACCAGAGCAGATACCTGACCCACGCTGGGCCAATCAGACTGGAATAAGAACTGAGAGGCAGGGGCGCTGTGTTAGGGCGCTGAATCACGTTAAGGGCAGACCTCCAGGGAACTCCGACTGCTGAAGGGGCTGACGAAGGCTTGGTTCTTGCCTTGTGCATCCTCGATATTCACCTTTTCCTTGGAATCGTTGAGCTTCGCCACTATCTTACAATCTTAAACTGAACTGAAGGAGTCTTGATTAAAACAATTTTTAAAACGATTGATATATATTTTTAAAGATTTTATTTATTTATTTTTAGAGAGAGGGGAAGGGAGGGAGAAAGAGAGAGAAACATCCATGTGTGGTTGCCTCTCACACACCCCCAACCAGGGACCCAGCCTGCAACCCAGGCATGTGCCCTAACTAGGAATCGAACCAGTGACCCTTTGGTTTGCAGGCCAGTACTCAATCCACTGAGCCACACCAGCCAGGGCTGATTGATATTTTTTAATTCTCACCCAAGGATAAGTTTATTGATTTTAGAGAGAGAGGAAGGGAGAGAGAGAGAAACATCACTCAGTTGCCTCCCATACACACCCTGCAAACAGGGGGTCAAACCTACAATTGCAATCTTTTGGTATCTGAGACGGCACTCCAACCAACTGAACCACCTAGCCAAGGCAAAGCAATGTGTTTTTTTGACTGCCTACTAAGTGTCCAGCATAGTACCAGGTTCTGGAGACAGAATAAGGCCTAAGGCTTGCCCTCTAAGGGAAAGAGACAGACACAAAAATACTGGGAAGTCACAGAGCAAAGGTAAAGCCCAAGGAAGCTGCCCAGCCATGAGGGCCCAAAAGTTCGGAGAAGGGAGAATCCCCAGGAGGCTGCCATGCCTCAGAAGGCTTGCTGAAGGGGGCCAAATTTGAATGGGGCTGGAGCAGTGCACATTAAGAAAGAAAGGGGCCAGAAAAAGGAATCTGCACTGACAAATGGGACCAGCCTCCACAGCAACATGGCAGACGCCAGCAAAGCACTCTCCGGATTGGCCCAGAAATAGCCTCGCAATCCTTCTAAACACATCTCCTCTGGGCAGTCACCAGCAAACGGGTGTGTGGGCCTATGAGATGAGACTCACTCGTTTGGATGAATGTGTCAGCCCAAGGAAAACGGGTTTCAGGAACAAATAACTAGATACAGTCCATTGAAGTTAATATACTAATATTCATAAAATATTTATCGAGTGCCTACTATGTGCCAAGCTCTGGGAGGAGACAATCAACAAAATATGTAGGTAAAGCTAGACCGTGAGATAGTGGTAAATACCGCAGAAAAATAAAGCAGGGAAGCAGGTTAGGGTGTTTTGGAGGGAAGGGGAAGAGTATAAAAACCAGGGCGGTCAGGGAAGGTCTCACTGAGGAGGGGACGTCTCACTGAGCAAAGACTGGCAGGAGATGGGAGCGAGCCATGTGGACCCCTGGGAGAAGGGTGGTCTCAGCAGGAGCAGCAAAAACCAAGGCCCTGAGGTGGGAATGCGCCGTGTGTTCAGGGGCCGCAAGGACCGAGCGACCGAGGCGGAGGGGCACGGCGGGAGACGGCAGCTCAGGCTCAGACGGGGGCCGGGAGAGCCGGACCGGGGAGGGTCTTGGGAGTCCATGCAGTGACTTTGGCTTTGTCTTCAAATGGGAGGAAGAGCCATCGGGATGCTTTGAGCGGGGCACTGATACAATCCAACTGACGTGTTAACACTGGCTGCTGTGGGAAGGATGTATGGGGGGCAGCGATGATAACACTGCGTAGTCTGACATTACTACACACCAGGCACTGTTCAAGGCCTTTCCGTGTGTGAATTCTCATAAGCAGCTTTGGAGCTGGGTATTATCGTTCCCATTTACAGATGAGGAAACCAAGGCATGCGCAGAGTAAATAACTCCGGAGGTCCCATAGCAAGTATGTGTCAGAATTGGAATTCAGACCCCAAAAATGTGGTCCGGAGCCCCGGCTCTTGGCCTCTGTCTTACCCTGTGGACGGGCGGTGAGCACACAGTGGAAGGTAGAACTGGGAGCTGGATGGTGGAGGGCCTTGGGTGCTAGGCTAAATAATTTGGACCGATAAGGTGTGCATTTCTGGGGAGCCACTGAACACTTCTGAACAGGAAACAACATGCATGAAACGGCGTTCCGGGGGACAGGAGGGGAGAGGCTGAAGGCTGGAGGCCATTAGGAGGCGTGCAGAGATTCTGCAAGGTGAAAACAATCCTCCCCGGAAATGCCTTTACAGATCGTGGGTCCAGGCCAAAAAGAAGTTTTACGGCTGCTCTCTGGGGCCCAGGGGGAGTCAAGAAACTTTAATAGATGTGGCTACTGATTGGCATGCCCTATGCTTCATCTTCTGTGGCTCTGTCCCCTGGTCTACACAGACAAAGGAAAAATCTGTAATTACCTTTCTACTCCCTGACGGGAGAGCCTTTCCTGGTAAAACAAGCAGAACTTGAGTTTTAGCCACACAGTCCGCCGTGGAGAGAAGAGGAAGTCAGGTCTGCAAGGGCGGTGGGCCTTCTCCGTGGGAGACAAGACTGTCACACGGCGGCACCGCGGACACACCTCCCTCCCTCCAGTTTAAATGGGAGAATCGCTCTTTTGATGATAATTTGTTACATAGTTGACTGTATTATAAAACAATCTTACTTAGCTGGCTATTTCACTTTTCTCCTCAAGGACAGAGTGCTTGACCTCACACCTGCACTTCGCGGCAGGAAGGGATCCTTGCAACCGTCTTTCAACGAGGCCCAGAGAGATCGAGTGACTTCCTCGTGATTACAGTGACCCCGGGAAGCAGCTCAGATGAGAACAGAGGACGCTCTATCGTACGAATGTTGGGAAGCCTCTCCTCTGATTGAAAGTCACCGACCCATAGAAATGATCGGTCAGGGCCACCCACTTAAAGAGGAAGTTAACTTAGAAGTTTTAAAAATCTAGGAAACATTAAACTCAATTACCTGAGAAATAGTAAGGATAAAAGCATTCCATAAATATAATAACATACTCTGGGTCCTGATCACACCCAGAGGTACAGGCAGCAGAAACAGGGGAAGGCGAGGAATGACTGAAACTGGGAGACGCGTGAAGACAAAGGCAGAGAGTCCAGAGGACACACCCGCACCGTGCTCACGTCTCCAAGGACCACAGCTCAGTTCCATGCACCCACACGCACACGGGAGCCGAGTCATCAGCCTTCCTTACCAGTAGTACTCTCTTCACAAGATAGAGTGACGGGGTGGGAGGGAGGCCAGACTAAACCCTATGTTTCGGACTAAAGTTGTCGGTACAAACTCAGGGTCACACACACTCACACGCACCCCTGTTTTATAGTTCTGTCCGGTGAGAGGCCTGGAAGCAGTGACACACATAGCAATGGGCACACCGACAGACCCTGGTTTCTAACTACCACGCCCCTCCAAGAGGGACGAGGGCTCCCTGGGGAGACGGCTGACTCCGAGGCTGGGGGAAGCCGCACGGGAAGAGTCTGCGGTGCCTGGTGCCTGAAGGGCGGGGTGGGCATGGCAAAGGGCACAGGCACCAGCTCGCGAGAGCTCCTGTTACAGAGAAGAGTAATAAATAGTGGCAGTAATGGCTTATAATTGGCTTAAGAAAATGAAAATGCATGAGTCCATACTGGCATAAATAAAAAGGAGCAAATATTTGGGGGAGAAGGGAAAGTTCTTCCTCAAAAAATGTCAAGTATTAAGGAATGCTAAATTAGAAAAACCACCAATGCATGCTAAAACTAACGATGCTTTGATAAGGAATAGGATATTTATAGTCTCAGGAGAATCTTCCCACAATTTGCTTATTAATAAGCAAACCACTTTAACCGAGTGACCACAGCTCACATCACTAATGTTAAGGCAGGTGGACATCGGGTGACGCAGTGAGGACACATCGACACCTCTGCCACAACTGTGAAGCCGAAATGTGGTCGCGAGGAAACAGCAAACAAAACCGGACTGAGGAACACTCTACCCAACGATCGGCCTGTGCTCTTCAGAAACGTCCAGATCGAGCAGAAAGGCTGACGCATTGTTCCAGATTAAGAGAGTCAACAACGAAATACAACGCAGGACCCTGGACTGGACCCCGGACTGGGGAAAACAGGCAGATGATACGTTATCTTGAGAGTTTACAAAATCTGAATATGAAGTGTGGAGTAAATGCTACTGTTGTACCAGTGTTCCTTTCCTGATTCTGATAACTGCACTGTGGTTACACAAGGAGTGTCCTTATTCTTAGGAAATACAATGAAGCATTTAGGGGTAAATGGGCGCGATGTCTCCAACCTCCTCTCAGACAGTTCAAACCTACTACTACTACTACTACTACTACTACTACTACACACACACACACACACACACACACACACACACACGGCAATAAGGGAAATAAGGAAAAGTGTGAACAACTGGCGAACACGGGTAAAAGGCACAAACAAGTTCCTTGAATTATGTTCACAACTTTTCTGAAGGTATAGAATTATATCGAAATCAAAAGTTACCAAAAGAACTTAATCCTTTAAAAGCAAAATATAAAGGTAGTAAATATTATCAGTATACATTGTAAAAAAGGTTGCTTTCCATATTCTACCTAGTGGTGGGTATATTTTACTGTTTGTAAATTATGTCTTTAAAAAACCTAACTCAAAGTGTACATAGCTTTTAAGATGCATAGGTTAATAACATGTTGTGGTGCTTAATTACATTTGCAAGGATTTAGTAAAACTCATCAGCAGCACTGACCTGAAGCTCTAATTGACCATTCTTTTTGTTTTTCTAACTATATTTTATTAATTATGCTGTTACAGTTGTCCCATTATTCCCCCCCTTCTTGCCCACCACCCCTTTACCCCCCCTTTAGTTTTGTCCATAGGTCATACACTTCTGCTTCTGCACTTCCTATACTATGCTTAACCTCCCCGTCTGTTGTCTACCTCCCATTTATGCTACTTATTCTGTGCCCCATTCCCACCCTCTCCCCCTACCACTCCCCTGTTGATATTCCTCCATACCTTATATAACTCCCTTTAACATGTCATACAATAAAGGCTGGGTGATGATGAACTTCTTGAACTTGACCTTATCTGAGAAGCACTTTATCTGCCCTTCCATTCTAAATGAAAACTTTGCTGGATAGAGTATTCTTGGATGTAGGTCCTTGCCTTTCATGACTTGGAATACTTCTCTCCAGCCCCTTCTTGCCTGCAAAGTCTTTTTTTTTTTTTTTAAGATTTTATTTATTTTTAGAGAGAGGGGAAGGGAGGGAGACAGAGAGGGAGAGAAACAGCATGTATGGTTGCCTCTCACATGGCCCTCACTGGGGACCTGGCCTGCAACCCAGGCATGTGCCCTGACTGGGAATCGAACCGGGACCCTTTGGTTCCCAGCCCGCGCTCAATCCACTGAGCTACACCAGCCAGGGCTGCAAAATCTCTTTTGAGAAATCAGCTGACAGTCTTATGGGAATTCCTTTGTATGTAACTGTCCCCTTTTCTCTTGCTGCTTCTAAGATTCGCTCCTTATTTTTAATCTTGGGTAATGTAATTATGATGTGTCTTGGTGTATTCCTCTTTGGGTCCAACTTCTTTGGGACTCTCTGAGCTTCCTGGACTTCCCGAAAGTCTATTTCCTTCACCAGCTTCGGGAAATTCTCCATCATTATGTGTTCAAATAAGTTTTCAATTCCTTGGATTTCTTCTTCTCCTTTTGGCAGCCCTATGATCCATATGTTGGGCGGCTTACAGATGTCCTGGAGGTTTCTGAGCCCCTCCTCTGTTTTTTTAATTCTTGTTTCTTCATTCTTTTCTGGTTGCATGTTTTTTTCTTTCTGCTGGTCCACTCTGTTGATTTGAGTTCCAGTTTCCTTCTTATCCCTATTGGTTCCCTGCAGATCTCTCATTTGTTCAAGCAATTTCGATAATTTTTCGTCGAATTCTGTGAGCATCCTGATTACTAGGGTTTTGAACTGTGCATATCATAGGTTGTCTAACTCTTGGTTGGTTAGTTCTGGAGCTTTGATCTGTTCCTTTCTTTGGGCCATTTTTTTTTCCCTCAGTGAGCCTGTTACTGTAAGGAGGGCGGAGCCTTGGGGTTCACCTGGGCAGGAAAACTCATGGTAGTTGTGCTGTGACGTAGCCTGTGGGGGTGGGACCTGAGAGCACAATGGCACCTGCTCCGCTCTCCGCACCCACACTGCTTCCCGCAAGCAATTTGAGCCCCTCTGCACCGGCTCTGGGGGTCGCTCCGGGGTCAGTGGATAGGCTGCACAGCTCCAATCCCCCGTGGGTCTCCCCAGTGAACTCTCCTGTGAGGCTGGTAGTTCCTCCCGCTGTGGACTCCACCCCCACAGGTGCTCTCAATCTGCGCCAATGGGTTGTGCCCTGCTTTCTCTCCCGGTTTGTCTGCACGCGAATGCAGACCTGCCCAGTCCACCAGTCTCGCCCCGCTGGGTCTGGATGAGCCGGGCGCTGGCCACGCTTTGGTCAGGCACCCCGTCTCGGTGTGCTGCAGCCCCGTGGGAACCGCCCTCCAACCGCGGTCCTGCCATCTGTTCAGCAGCTCGCCGTGGGGTCACCGAGCGCTCTCCCTCCACCCTGCTCCTCCCAGCTCACCAGACTGGATGAATGTAACTTCTTTAATTCCTTGGTTGTCGGACTTCCTCTCAATTCAATTTTCTGTCAGATCTGGCTGTTTTTGCTTAGATAAATTTCTGGTTTTTTCCTTGTTTGGCTGTGCAAGGAGGCACAGCGCGTTCACCTATGCCGCGTCTTGTCGGAAGTCTCTAATTGACCATTCTGCTTCAATTAATGAACATAGGAATTATTATTTTTACTTTTTAACAAATGTGGCTGATTCCAAATCAGATCAACTTATTCTTATCAATCTAAACTCAATGAAACTGACTCATCAATTTCAACTAGTTCAATCAGGTCTGTGTCAAATCAGGTTTAAGCTGGATTAAACCATTTGGAATGAACTTTCCCAGTTTAAACGCTCTCGCCCAGCAGAGCAGAGCAGTTAAGAGTCTGGGTTTGGGAATCAGTAAAAAGCCCTCCGGTATCACCTCTTCGCTATTTGTCCCTGAGGAAGTTAATCTATCTGTTCAAAACCGGCCTCCTCATCTGTGAAATGAGGGTAACAGTCCACACTTTTCTCATCGGACTGTTGTACAAACGAAGCCACATGATGCATGTAAAGCCTGAGAACAGCAACTGGCACAAAGTAGGTATCCAGTAAATACTAACTGTTCTTACCTAGTCATCTGCAGTGATCACATGATGTTCCGCCGGCCTCCAACTGGCTAGCCCAGGAACAAAGATGACTTGACTGACAGTTGACGGGAAGCTCCCTTCTTGAGGCCCAGTTTCTTCCCTGTTCCAGTCTCCGTCCTGCCCACTCCCGAATTCCTCCTAGAATTCTTGACTCCTCCTTCCCCCACGACACCTTCCAACTCCGCGCTCCTTGAGTGAGGCTGGCACAACCGAAGCCAGTGACCCTGCACGCAAACGCTCAGCCTGTTGTGTGTCCATGACTGGGAGGGAATCGAACCAGCGACCTTCCGCCTCGGAGGACGCCGCCCAGCCAGCTGAGCCAGAGCGGTCAAGGCCTACTTACATGCATCTTAATGGAGCGGAGTGGAAACAACTGACGTGAATACTTACTTGTGAAGGTGCACAGAGTTTGCTAACAATTCTTATTACCAGGAACTCGTTTGAGACATTCATTTCCCCCCTCGGATCTTGCTGATTTAGCTCTAAGAGCCACCTGGAGCCCAAAGATTATGCCCTTTCTGCTCCGGAACAGCCCCCTACCGACCATTAAAACCATGCACTCTATTCTGATTCAAATAGCAACAACTTTCTAAATGCTTGTGTTAGCACGTGTATTTGACCCCCCAAGCCTACAAGGTAGGAGTTACTTTTTCTCCCGTTACAGATGAAAGCGAGGTTTGAAGAGCTTAAGGAACCCACCCTCTCAGCCCCGTGGCCACAGGACAAGTAAATGGTGGAGCAGGAACCTGGACCCAGGCCCTCTGACGCCGGGTCCTCTCTCCCCTGCTCCCCGACCAGTATAACTTGTCAGTAACTCTCATTTGTCCCACACAGAGGCGGCTCGGTGAACGTGGGAGCTTCTGCCCTGCTCCCGCCCAGGTCTGTTCACCCCGAAACCCTCCTCTAGTGTCAGAGGGGACGCGGGGCTTGCAGCACTCTTTAACAAGTGGTGATAGCTTCCAGATGAGCCCATTATTCTGAGTTTGACATTCCTTTTGGTACTTAGACTTTCCACTTTCTCCCTTCCACCCCTTTGCATTTCTGTAATTAGTAAAGAGGCAACAGGAAACCGTCTGCATCTCAGCACCATCCAGGAGGAAGGCCGTCCCAGCCCCATAGAGTCCATCCTTGTGGAAACACTTTGCAGAGTTTATTTGGACAGGTTCAAAAATAGTCCTGCACCAATACAATCAGATTGTACCACAACAAGTAAAATGTAATTATGGCTTGGTTACATGTAAAAAAATGTAAACAATGAGGTTTGGAAAAACTAGACGCAAAACTACATGGATTTTCTCCTCCGTGCCAACCGCTGCATTTTCTGCGAGCAGGAGTTCAAGGCTGCGTCCTCGGATCTTTGAAGGGGACGCGCGGGGATGACACTCACTGGAGGAGACAGCGCAGCTGCGTGTGTCCTGGGGCCAGTCCTCAGAGCAAAGGCCTGCTTCTGCATCAGGCAAACGCAGCTTGCTAAAGGCTCCCCCAGTGGGCACTTGGAATGTCAAAGTCATTCGCCTAAATGAGTTCCAAATACATATTGTTCTGGGCCAAATTACAGTGTCGAGCTCCGACTGTATGTATTTATGTGTGCTGGCAGAGCAGACCTCTTCGGGGGCGCCACAATTTTATCCTCGTATCCTGTGCCCAGCTGGGTTCCTATCTCTCTCTCTCTCTCTCTTTCTCCCCTCCCCTCCCCCCAAACCCATGAATTTCCTTGCATTTGGTTCCAGAAGGGAAGACAAGAAGCAAAGTCAAAGTTTCACAACCCCACAAGGGAACAGGTCCCGGAAGACTTGAATTTCTAATGAAACTTAGAGTAGAACAGAATGTATGCCTTTGCCAATGAGCTGGAACTTTCTGAAGGCTGATTTGAGATGGGGGCAGGGAGTAGGGACAAGATCAAGCATTGTGCTGTGGGCCAGTCTCTGCTAAGAGCCACAAGACAGGAATACAAAGTACCCTGGAATGAAAGCAAACAGCCACTGCTGCCTTCGGCTGGCCCCTGCCCAGAACTGTTTCCTCACAGTGCTCACCAGTTTCTCAAAACACACGAGCGGTGCTCCAAAGATGCTGGGCAAAGGGATCCCTCCAAATAAATGCCTAACCCTAGGAACTAGTGAGAAGGAGAAGTCCAACTCCAGCACCCACTTCCGCTCCATGGTCTTCTAACATATCCAGAGAGTCAGTGGACATATCATATTTTGTTTCTCTCTCTCTTTTTGGAAGGGGACCTGTCATGCTTCTCTCTGCCTGAATAAAAATGGAAAAATTGGGGGGAGATCGTAACCTCTAAAGCAAATGTGGAGAAGACGCGTGTAAGGGTGAGACGGGTTACTGGGTTACTTTTCTTTTACTTGCACGGCCTGTCTTGATCAGGGAGGGAACGGGGCGAAGGAGAGAACAGCAGACTGGCTACAGCATGTAAGCCACGGCCACGGCTCACAGTCCTGGGCTCGGCCTGTCTCTGGGCTTTAACCGACCCAAAGAAACAAAGCAGCCCAGAGAGCAGAGGAGCCCGGGCGGCGTGCAGGGCAGCGGGCCGCTGCTGCTGCTTCCGGCCCAGAGGCTGGCGCATCTTCCCGGAGAGAGGACTGCAGTGGAGGAGGGGGGCGGGGGAAAGAGGCCGCCCTCCAACCCTGAACTTGTCCCGTGCAACACTGGCAAGAATGGACTAGTTGAGGTTCCGGAACCGTGGTCAGGCACTAGCCACACCCTGGAGCCCAGCCTCACTGCTCCGCAACCCCCCCGCCCCCCGCCCTGCACGCCTCAGCTGCCCTGGTCCACTCGCGGTTTCCCAGACATCGGAGCGCTGCGCCAGGACCCCAAGCCTGCCTTTTCTTCCTCGCCCGTCGGGAACGTCCAGGTCAACTTCACGCCTCAGTCCATGTTACTTCCTCCTCTGCCAGGACACCCTGAGGAGACTTAGGTGTTCCTTTTCCTTTGCTCTCCCTGCACTTTGTCCACAAACTGCCTCTTCCAGTGTCAAAAGAGTCTGTGTGGCCCTGGCTGGTGTAGCTCAGTGGATTGAGTGTGGGCTGCGAACCAAAGGGTCACCGGTTCGAGTCCCAGTCAGGGCACACGCCTGGGTTGTGGGCCAGGTCCCCAGTAGGGGCCATGTGAGAGGCAACCATACATTGATGTTTCTCTACCTCTCTCCTTCCCTTCCCTTCTCTCTAAAAATAAAAAAAATAAAATCATTAAAAAAAAAAAAAAAGAGTCTGTGTGTCTGTCTTTCCACCAGACTCTCAGCTCCTTGAAGGGTGGGGCCTGGGTCTTACCTTTTCATCCACTTAACTCTGTTTGGTAGATGCTCAATCAACATTTACAGGATAAAGGAACAGGTAGACCAAGCTCTGCCCATTTTAATTTTATTGTAAGGAGAGAAATAAGATATGTATATTTTATTAAGTTCTGTATATTTTCAAAAGAAAGTGCTACAACACTACTTTTGTGTTCAGCCTTCTTGTTTCAAGTAAAACCAAAGGAATAAACTCACAGAGGGGCATTAGAAGTGGCCCTTTGGCCCTCAAATTTCAGCTGTCACCGGAAGACAAAAATCAAGCCTAAACGTGCCCTTCCAGCCAGGTGGGAATGCCACACACTCTCCCAGACCCCAGGACAAAGCCCCCAGCACTGAAGCCTGGAGCGTGTCAAGCTCCACGGAGCTGCGGAAACCCGTGACATGGCACAGGGGCCATCAGCACGGTCAGGCTGCACTCACGGGGCAGACACAGCCCGCTACCTGACCTCCGAGCAGCAGGCCCAGCTGCAACGTGCCGCCAGCCCCGCCCGGGAATGAGAACAGGAAGGCCGGGCTCCTCAGACACTTGTCATCTCCATCAGGCAACAGAGCAGCAACCCCCAACCCGACTTACGAGGCGGAAGCCATTCTGAAAACCACACACTAGGAACGCACGACGGCTGTGGCTTCAGGAAGGTTCCCAGAGGCCGGGACCGGGCTGTTACAGCAGCGAGCAGTTCCAGTATAATCCTCCTCATGCTCAGATACCAAAGACAAAGAAATGCAGGCAATGCACTGGGCTGCCTATTTTTGTTTAATTTATTTCTTTAAGATCACCTCCTTGCCATTTCCAGAGAGAAAATACAAAACAAGAAACAGACTTGGTTTCAAATACATAAACAGTGCGCTGGAGTTTAAAGCATTGCTGAAAACATCGCTACAGAAGAATGTCGGCTTACTCCAGAGCACTTCAGGGTTCCTGAGGAATAAACGTGACTTCTCTTCGCCTCCCACGGGTGTTCGCAGGTGGGGTCAGTGCTCCTGCCCCTGCAAAGCAAGGGCACTCGGGTTAGAGCTGACCGTGCGGACCGCGTTCTCACGCCCCCTCCACCTGCTGCTGCAGGTCACGCCCAAGGGACAGCGGGCCCCAAACCCCACCCCCCTTTTGCTTTAAAAGTGTCTCACGAAAGGACTGTATACGTCCTGTCCAAGTTCTGAAGAAAGGTTCGCAGCTCTGAGGGAGGAGAGTGGGGAAGGAGTGGAACAGCGCTGAATAATCGGCACCGGAGTAAGTATATTCCTAACCCCGTCAAAGGGACAGGTGACGGGGGAGCGGGGGAAACGTGGGTCTGGACTCCAACAGCCCACTGACGATGGGGTCCTCGGCAAGTTTCTTAACCTCAGGAAGATTCCCATTTCTCTTCTTCTGCGTGAGACAATGACATCTCTCACAGACCGACGGGGGCCCAGGAGGGCTAGGGAAAGGACGCAGCGCACCCGGTGACCCGCAGGGTACAGCAGGCACTCAAGAAGCCATCGCCAAAATAGGACCACATTCAAAAAGCTCCAAGTTGGGATTTTGCTCCTCTTTTTAGAGAATGGAGGATGACAACATCGAGGCACAGACTCAAGTTCAGATAAAGTTACAAGGCCATTTTGGAGCCGTACACACAAGGCTGTAAAAAATGTAACAATATTTTCCACAGTTAAGCCCAGCCATTAAACATATAATATGCCTATAACCACCCCTGAGCCGTTACCCACGGCAACTCAGTTGGGAACGCTTCAAACAACTGAGAGACCTGAAGCCCCTCGCCCTGCGTCCTTCTGCTCTCCCCCAGGCCCGGCTGTGGGGCCGACGAAGTGAGGAGCTGGGGAGCGGTCGAAACTGCCCGTCGTCAGCGCTGCGCCCCGCAGCCGCGCCTCCTCCCGCGCTGGCCCTCCGGCTACCTCGCCCTGGCTCTGGCACTGAAGTGGCTCGTTAATATGGGAGGCGGCGCAAGGCCTGCCACCATCTGACTGGCCAAGCCCCTGCTCCCACTCCCTCCCCAAACTTGCGCAGGAGGGTCGGCAGACAGCTGGCATCCCGGGCAGGTTCTAAGAGAGAGGCTACTGAGCTGCAGAGGTGACAGCTTTCGATGGGACAGGATGCTCATTGCGTGTTATCACGAGGGAACAATGGACAAGTCAACCACCCGCTCTTGGTCGGCCTCAGCTGTAATAATGCACACATCCATTTACACAACACCTCACCTCTTAAAGCCACGCTCACGCTTCACTCTCCCGGCAGCCCAGTGGGTAGCAATCACTTCCCTCGTTTTACGGACAGAAAAGAGAGTCTCAGAAGCAAACAGCTCAAGACCCCTTAGGAAGCAAGTGACGGACCAGACTCACACCCAGGTCCCCTGGCGTCCGTGCTCTTCCCGCTAGCCCCCCACCGAGGCTGCCCGGATCAGAGCAATTCTAGCTCAAGGGCCACCCAGAAAGTGGATGATTCTCCACAGCTAGGAAATGTGAAGTTCTTCACTGAAGCTTGTATTGCTCTAAAGGTCACGCCTTAGTAGGCCTGAGGCCATTAACACCTCTAACCGGAAATACCATCTACTCCATTCATTCGTTCCTTCTACATTCGAGTGCCTACTTTGTTCCAGGCCCCAGGAAAACAAAAACAAACACACCCCTGGGTCCTGCAGCACCCAGCCTCCCAGGGCCCTTTCCCTTAAACCCCACAGGACCAGCGTCATCTGCAGTAAGGCGATGAGGGACGCTGCCACCCGCTTCCCTCCTGAGGCAAGTGTTGTAATTTTTCGTCTTGTCTGCATCATTAAAAACCCATCTGCAGACAAGACTTTGGCAGAGTTATGTGGGACATATGGTCAGAAACATGGCCTTTTCAGTGAGAAGCAGAATAATGACTGAATCCCAGAAGTCTGCAAGTTCCGCCTGCATATACGTGAGACGTTCACAGGGCACTCTGAGGCCCTGAACAGAAGTGCCACTCACGGACACTTCACCCAGATCTCCTTCACCACGATGACACACTGGCAGGCAGGTTCGTCAGCTCCAGCCAGGGGACACGTGAGCACATGTCTGAACATCCAAGTGCATCTCAAGGTGCCGGGAGGGGAGAGACTTTAGGCACCAACACGGTCAGCATCACTAACCGTCAGAGAGCCATGAGAGTCCCGGCGGTGCCAGAGGACACGCACAGCTTATTCACGACATGCACTACGAAGACTTCTTCGAGGACTCGGAGAAAACGCCTTTTCTCTGGGAGGGAAGAGAAGGATCAGCTCGGTACGTACTTTGACATACTTCCCATGCAGCAGGTACGGAGACTGGAAGTCGTGCTGGCAGTTGGAGTAGGCCATTCCCAGTCCCATGCCGGAGCCAAACGCCAGCGGCCACATTCTTCCTGGTGAGCGGAGACAGGAAACCCGGACAGGGCGCCACCGTGAGAAGATGCAGCTTTTTCTCTGGCTCGCATACACTTTCTCATTAGGGTTCGATAAATATTCAACATGCCTCACACAGATGACTATACTATGTCAGATTTTGTCAATGTCTCATCAATAGTCAAAAAAGGAAGAGGAAGGCTATTAATAAGCTTATTAATTTACCAAGTACTTACTAAGTACTTATGCTGTCAGGTTTGAGGTATTAATAATGGTACAGATGAATGGTATATAATATAATATAATATAGTATAATATAATATAATACAAAAACAGCAGACATAGTTGAAACTTTTAACAACTTCTTATCCGTTCTAATCATATGCTCATTAACTAATTTTTTAACCTTAGCAGAAATAATTCCGCCTTTCAGTAAGGCTTGGGTTTTAAAAATATCTAGGAATCTCACCAATATTTCCACATTCTGATTATAGTTAGTGGTGAGGTGTACTTAGACCAATGCGGTAAATGATTATTTCGTATCAGCATGAAGTGTTACTTAAGATTCTCCAGTTACGAACTCCCACCAGCTCTTTGCGGAGAGGCAACAGCCAAACTTTGGTTCTCCCGCAGAATGAAAGGGATATTCCCTGCCCTTTGCTGAGAAGAATTTTTGGTCAAAAAGCATGTGTACTTCTGGTCCACTTGTTTTTATTACTAGCAGTACTCTCATTTTCAAGTTGCTTTCCAAAAAAATTATAACTAAGTAGAAATATTTGAGCATGTCTACATTTGGCCAAATGACTCACTGACATCAAGGGCAGGCTTTTAAAATGATATCACATTTAAGATATGCCCCGGGGGGATTCTGGAGATGCTCGACCCATTCTGACCTCTTCTGAGTCCACATTCTCTGTCTAGCTACCGAAACCCATCAATGTCTGGGTCGGCAGCCATGCAGCTGTGCCTTCCAGAAGTGTCCCTGCTATGTGTACGCAACCAGGACATTATGTTGGAAAGGCGGTAAGAGGCACACTTACTTTTAAAGAAGGTGAGTGAAAAAACAAGTCCTAGTCCAAAACCAGTACCTGCGGAGAGGAAGGGACAACACGTTACATCTCATAATAGTAACTTGACAAAAATAAAATGAACACTTCATCAATGTGAATATCTACAAAAGAGTTTTCTTTGCAGAATTTGGTAGAGTTGGTTTTCTCATTTCTAACGTCCTTTCTTGTTGTCAGAGGCTTTTTAGATGCCGTTGGTCCCCTGCCCACAATAGGGGATAAAAACTTTACTCCCTGTTCTGCCTGGACAAGTCGTGGAGGGTGAGAGAACGCGCCAGGAGCCCGTGCTGGAGGGGATGCTCCCTGCACCGCTTGGGGACGGCCTCCAGCACCCCGGGCTCTCTCTCCTGCTCATCTTCCCCAGGGACACCACAGACAGAACATCTGATAAACAGCCTCAACTGGAAGCTCCTGTTGTCATCTCAACAGTTGGAGTGGCAGCTACTTTTAAGGAAGATCCTTAAAGGTTGTCACAAGTCAGAGTGTCCAAATGTGGAGATTACTCCCCTCCCCTTGTTTTACTGATAGGGCATTTTTACCCACTATCTTTCAACATAAAAGAACACACACAAGCCTATTTTAATGGTCTTGTAGAAAAAATTTGTAAATGCCTAATTTTAAATTAAACTTTACAGGCATCTAAGCTTGAATCAAAGGACCAAACCCTCATTTTCACCTGTTATTTCTCAAACACTGGTCATTCTAGTGTGACTGCCTCAATTTTGCTAAATCCACACATCACCTGTATAGCTATTTACTTAATAGTTTTCTTTAAAAAAGAAAATCAATGTATGTATTTAATTACATAACTTTAGCCTCAACTTAAGTAATAATATTGGTATAATCATAGATTTGAGTGCTAGCTATATTTCTTTTCATAAGGTGTGTTAAAATGAATGTAGAAGCATTAAAATACAAATATTTGTCTGTAGTACCACTTTAGGGGAAAAAAATCAGCTCACATACTGTAGTGATACATGTCCCAGACTTTGAGATACCCTTATTTTCTCATTATCCAAAAAAGCTAAACATGCCAAGGAAGAAAACCAAAACCTCATTTTTTCCCTTCAGATTTGACCATTTCATTTGCACCTTTCAGAGCATGCCGATGCTGTTTACTGACTGTCTGTTCCTCGGGTAGGAGTCCCTGACCACCGTCTTTACAATTAAGCACCACCAAGTCTCCGCTCTCATCTGCCTGGATGGTTCTGCAATCTGTGCGATGGGAGTGTAAAGAGCTGCTCCTCCATGGCCCTGCCTGTTGCTGTGTGAATACGCCGAGTGCTCCTCGGTCAGCCAGCCTGGCCTTTCCTGATGCAAACACAGAGAACCAGCAGGCAAGCTCATCCGCACCTTTTCTGATCTGGCTATGCAACGGTGCAGCTGAGATGGGCCTGAAGAAAGTATTTATGCACCCGCAGCGACTTCTGGTCGTTCTCCCCTACCATGTATGTGTGGCCATGATGCATGTTTCCTCTTATGTATGCTACATAAACATGAACCTTAATTAGAAATTATTACTTTGCCCTGTCCAACAGACCTTGCCTTAGGCACTGATTTGGTGCTGACTTTAAAGTGCGATATCTGAAAATCACCCCTGTCATCCCAATTTCCATATAATTTAATACAATGGTAGAAAAGGGGTCAGTTTACAGACCATAATAATTAACCTACTCAAGATCAACATAATGAGAAGAAAAAGGAACTAACAGTTCAGCAGTTCCCATGAGTCCCCAACATCCTCTTCCTTCCCAAAAGTTACCTGTTAAAGCAAACAGCGACCTGACGTGGCACCACCCGCACTCTCCAGACACAGAAAATCACTTGCCCAAAGACACTGTCTAGTTAGTGGTAGAGCAGCGAACTGGGCCCCCATCTGCCAGACCCCAAAGCCACTACCCCTCTGTCTGTCCTGCCACTGGATTCCGTTACAGTTTCGACCCCGAGACAATCACTGCCTCCCCAGGGAAAGTGGAGCAGCGAGACTCCTGCTGCCAGTGTGCTAAGATGCAGCCAGAAAGGAACTGTGCTTCCCATGCAAGAGCCCAGAGCGCCAGGCAACCAGGGCAGCAACAAGTCCACACAAGGCCGGAAGGGCTTGTTCAGATTCATTCCCAGACTGATCCGACCGCACATGTCACAGACACAAGTCTACCTGGTGGGCATGAGTCAAGAACTTCCGAGAAATGGGAAGTTCTATCGCGACTGATACTCCTTGGCCAGAACCTGCTGCTCCTTGGTTCATAAAACGGCACAGGGTTCAATTTCAAAAACGCCTTGCCTCGCCCCCTTGCAGCTGGAAGATGAGTAAGACAGTAAATTGGTACTAGAAAATGAGGTAAAGGATTTGGACTGGCTTGCAGATTTCAAACCAGGCAATGGGATGGGGAGGTAGCCAGTGAAAACATAATGGCTTACAATCAGAGCTTTCGGTCTTCTCCATCTGGAAGGCAGTTTTTTGGCAAACAAATCAAAAGCCCCAAAGGAAAATATTTCAGCATTTTTCTTGTCCCTCTGACTCCATGCCTGTCTCTCCTATTTTTCCCCCAAGGAAAGAAAGCTCTCTGATGCTCAACTTTTCCTAGCGGCAGACCAAGAATGATGCTAAGCCCACTGCTAACAGTATCACTCAACCACAAAGATGAGAAATGCTTCAACAACGATCACAGAGAGTAGAAAATCTTTCATCTCTAGACTTTATTGAAATTCAGGTATATGCCCGACCACCTAGTTTTGCTCCTATGAAAGGCAGTTATCTGCAAGTATACATGAGATCAAAATCACAGTTCAGACTAGCTGAAGACAGAGTGTGCCCTATGAGCTTAGTAAAATTGGGCTGCTACATCTTCAGTCCTCAAGAGTGATTCCCACACCCCATTTCCATATTTTTAAGACACAAAATAACAAAACTGTCCTCTTCAGAAAAAAATATGAACTGCCTTTTAAATGCCAGTGTCTTACTTAAAGTTAACTATCTCAGTTATTGAAGAGATGAACAATGGTGGAACTGCTGATGAGTTTCACAGGTTCAAGTTCTCACATGCTCAATTTTCTTTTAAAAGGCAGCATGTTGCTTCAAAGAAAGTCTCACCTGATCAGGGGACACCAGCTTTGCAGCTGTTTCCACTAAAGATTGGCACCTCTGCGCCAGGTTTAAACTTCATTAACAATAAAACATGAAAGGTTTGTCTTACAATAAAAACAAACCAACATGGAAAAGAGAAGAGTTTTCTCTGCCTCTGGCCACTTTTTTCTGTTGTTGCATGACAAGCTCCCTTAAAGGAAAAAAGCCAAAGGAAAAAGTACAAAGCATTTTTCACCTTCCCTGGAAGCAAATATTTAACTATGAACACGGTTTATATAACTTTGCCTCCCCCAACTCAAGCCTGTTCTTTTGGTCCATGCTGTCTGGAATGACAAATAACCCCGAAGTAAAGAAATGCCTGATTATAGGTACACATCTTCCTCACAGCAAAGCCCAGCCCAGTTAAGGGTGGGGGTTGGGGGGGAGATAGGAGGCAAGCAAAAAAAAAAAACCCACAACAGAGGAGCCTTATGGAATTGACATTAGGCAAAGAGCCTGTGCTCTGAAACCGTTTCTTTTGGAGAGGAAAAAGAATTGGCACAAATTCTTTCAAAAAGAAATTACTCCAAATCAATCTAACCCTGCACTTTAATGCATGCTTAGTGCCCAAAAGGACATCATAAAACTGGCTAGTAGATAAACACACATTTTCAGGAAGGAGCAACTCCCTAACAGTTCATCTGATACTATGTTAATAACAAAACAACAGCGAACGCACTCCCACTGACTACACATGAAACAGTGCCCTGTCCTATGCCCAGGTGGATTCTACACCAAATTTAGAAGAATAACAACTGACAGCGGCGGGCCAGCGCACACCTCAAGCCCCACGCTATGTAAAGAGGAAGAAAGCGATGACTGTGGCGTAGGGACACTAGCCAGTCAGCCGGTGCGACTTTACTCAGAAAACACCTTTGCTCTCATCAGGCCACATGCCCTAACGCTTCCACTTCACTGCAGAGAGTTAGGGCCAAACGCACTCAGCGAGAATTAACAAGCAGGCCGCCATCGGATCGCAGTCTTGGGGGAGAAATGTACTTTGGACGTTAGCTCCTCAGCAAAACAAGCCGGAGGACCACACGCTCCTGCCGCATCTGTTCTGTAAAAGTGGCAATTGCCAACGGACTTTCAGTTAAGGAGGAATAACTATTGTTTGGAGAGGTGCAGAAAAAAACAAATCCTCAGAAATTCTCTTAGAAAACACTTCCCTAAAATTTCAGAGGGGAAGGTCCATAAACCCATCCCATTGGTCTATTTAGTATATGTTATTTATATGATAATTAAGGTTTCACTCCAGCTCACATTTAACACTTAAAACCAAGCTCCTAAATTCATAAGCCTAACGTGTGGTAATCAATGCTAAATTTGATCATCATCTAAAAATTAATTAAAATTGCAAAGCAACTCCATTTTAATTTGTTCAACAACTTATATCAAGATGCACGAGCAGAAACTTCACCATAAGCAATTGGCAGTTTATAAATATGAGAACTACAGAAATCACAAGCAAGTTTTTAAGATCCTTAGAAGCCATATGCCAAACAACTTTATTCTTTTTTTTAGAATAGAGTTGTGTTAAAGATTTTATTCATTTTTAGAGTGGGGGAAGGGAAAGAGAAAGAGAGGGAGAGAAACATCAATGTGTGGCTGCCTCTTGCATGCCCCTTACTGGGGACCTGGCCTGTAACCCAGGCATGTGTCCAACTGGGATTTGAACCAGCAACCCTTTGGTTCACAGGCCCACGCTCAATCCACTGACCTACACCAGCCAGGGCACAACTTTATTCCTGAAGGTCTGGAAGAAAAAGAAAAGATACAGCTTCCAGAAAACGAGGGACTTACTCTCCCACGGAGGGGGACGGAACGGCGGGAGCTCTGCAGCTCCGGCCTGCGACAGGCCCGGGCCAAACCCAGTGACGCTGGGCTGCTGGCTCTCTGGCCTCAGGCCTGCGCCCTGGCCCGCCCGGCCCCGGCCCGCTCATCTGTAGAGTGAGGACAAGCTTACACAGCGGCTGCATGTGTGAGTGTCTGACAGAACTCAGTAAGCGGTGCTAAGTTCTGCCACAGCGCTAATAAGACTCAAACAATGTCGAAAGTGTAATATAACAGTTAATCTTCTATTAAAATATACCGAGGGTGAGCCACAGCTGAAAATCAGGACCTCTTCCCCCTTTCTTAGCGTAGCTGACTCTATGTTAATGGCATTAGCAATTGTTTCTGGGAATGTATCGGGTTTTGATATATATGTATACGCATTTTAAGTAGGGAATCCCTTCAGACTCACTGTTGAAGTAGAACATTCTGCTTTAAAGTATAAAATAAAGACTTTCCGAGAGCTGCCTTGTGTTTGATAAAGCTGGCCGTGTGCTTTAAACAGGGACTACCATCAGACTGGCCTATTTGTAACGGGCAGGCTTTCCCGCTCAACCATGGCCCCATCGATGCTGCTGCAGCCGTCGCCTGCATCTGTTATGACAGCGCAAGCAGAGTGCCTACACAGGAAAGCACCCCGGGGACCGAGCGTAGTGAGAGTCGCATTTCCATGAAGATGCTCGGGGCCCAATTTATGAGGGGAGAAAAAGGTTTTCAGTCAGTTCCAAACTGTGTTACTTAACTTTGAGGCAAAGACAGATTGTCCCAGGTGTCCAGGCATAAATGCCAAGTCCTGTGAATTAACTGAGGAAGTGGGCCAGACCAAAGACCCAGAGATGGCAAACCCGACCTGCGTTCATCAGCTGCTCAGAAGTCAGCATGGCGGCAGGGCACGGAGGCCACAGACTGGGAAGGAGGCTGTTTAACAGGACCACAACTTCCCGTGGCTAGCCAGACTGGACAGAGGCTGGAACGTCTGCACGAGTGTCCCGGGCAGACATCTACTGCCTGCTCTCTGACCAGGACACACAAACCAGCCAGCAGGAAGGGGGAAAGACAGGGAAGGCAACCGTGGAAGGCACTACTGGAGCTCTGCTTCAAGAAGAGCCAAAGTCACAAAAGGGTCCTTTTTAAATGAATGCATACAGCACATGGCCCAACTTCTGGAGTCTGGACGCTGCACAACTTTCCAAGGATGCACAAGAGAAGAACCACCTTTCAGGGGCATCGTGGTCCTGTCTTACAGAAGAGCAAACAAGGGAGAGGGCTCACGTGACTCGCCCAGGGACACACACCTGCAAAGGTGGAACTCACCCAGGCCGTCCGCCTCCGGTCGCGGCTCCTTCCTGCGCACAGGCGTGAACCTCACAGGGGCCCGCGGCAGCAGCGGGTCTACTGTCACACGGGACGGTGTTTCTCTGGATCACAGCACTAGGTGTGGGTAACTTATGACTACGTTACTGCTCCTCAGTCCCTCAAGACACCAACAGAAACCATGGATATTTGACTTAATCAGGAGCAGGAGTAGTAACAAAACCCTGAAAATGACTTAGAATCTATGAGAAAGTCAACACATCAAGCCAGGAAATATTGCGCTGTGCGCTGACTGGAGACAAAACGAACCCCACCGGGCGGAGGGTGACAAACGACTCCAAGCTGCTGGAAAGGGCGTTCTGCTGCCGGTCCCCCCTGCCCCCCCACCTCCAATACCTCCAGCCTCTCACCAGGGCCAGTAACGGGGTTCTCACCCTCGTGAGAATAAACACAAGAATCGGGAATCTATTATACCCTGCATGCACCGTCATCACAGTGATTACGCTATTGCCCAGTCCTGCTTCAGATGAAAAATTTAACAGAGAAACAAGGACAAACGCTTTCTTTTCCTTACACATTTATAGTCGTACCTCGGTACTCGTCGGCTGCAGAACTCGTCAAACCCTGTGCTCGTTGCGTTCTGACAAGAAAATAATGTTGCAGCACTCGGCGCTTGCTTGGGACTCGTGGCACTTGCTAGAACTTGTGTGAGTCACAATGCCATCCGGCCAGAGAAGATGTTCCATGCTTCGGTACGCATCGGTGTTGGCACACGTCACAGGTTCCAGAACGAATTAGTGACGAGTATCAAGGTATCACTGCATTCGCGTTTATTGAGTAGAAGGCACTGAGCACAGATTTCTTTACTCTTGGCGCACACTGCTCCAGGACTTAGTATTTATTCTTTGGAAAGTGGGAAGTGTTACGCAGTGGTTATACTTCAGCTATAAGGTTAGCTTGGGGGCAGACAGGCTAAAGGTGACTGAGAGTACTGGGCAGGCTGCTTGGCAGTCGTGTGTCAATCTCTGGGTAAATCATATAACTTCTCTAGGTACCAGTTCCCTCACGTGGAAAGTCAGAACACCACGTTAACAAGGCCTACCCCTGCCCGGGCGCAGTGAGGGTCAAAGGGCGCGATGTGTGTAGAAAGCCTGGAAGGACAGAACGTTGCACAGAGTCACTGTCCTTGCGAACCCTTTCAGGAACAAACCCAGACCTTCAATGTGCACTGCGTACCAAAGGGCAGGCAAGGGCGCTGCGGTTAACCGAGGTCAGAGAGAAGCAAGACACCGTCTCGTCGTTGGGGAGCTTGTGGACAAGAAAGGAACAAGTCAGGTACCCATAAAAGTGGACGAACAAAAGCAGATCCTCGGTGCCCTGGGAGAGGGGCAGTGTTCTGCTGGGAAGATTTTTTTTTAAGCTTCAAGAAAGAGGTGGCGTTTGAGTTGTCTTAAAGGACAGACTTAAAAAAAAAAGATTTTATTTATTTAATTTTAGAGAGAGGGGAAGGGAGGGAGAAAGAGAAGGAGAGAGATACATCAACTGGTTGCCTCTCGCACACTCCCAGATGGGGACCTGGCCCACAACACAGGCATGTGCTCTGATTGGGAATCGACCTGGCAACCTTTCGGTTCGCAGGCCGGCACTCAATCCAGAGCCACACCAGCCAGGGCAAGGACAGACTTTTAACAGCCAGAGTTTGGGGGGAATGGGCATGCATTCCCCCAGAGGCAGAAAAGCAGGGCTTGTGTAGGGAAATGGGGTGGGAGGTGGGAGTGGGAGGTGGGAGTGGGGGAGGACGGGAGTCCAGCTAAAGCCTGAGGCACGTCCTGAGGAGCAAGAGATGAGGCTAGAAAGAGGCGGGACTCACTCCGAAGCACTGCAATCTGGGCCAAGGAGCCTCCACAGCACTTAATTCAGCAGGCAGGGGGCTTCCCTGAAGAGTTTTTTAAAAGGCTAACAAGATTGAGGCGATGCTTTAGGAAGATTCACCTGATGAAGGCGTGCAGGATTACTTGGAAAGCAAGAGATGTTTTGCTGGCAGAATCTGCAGGACTTAACAGCCGATTAAGTGTGTGTATGTGTGTCTGGGGTTTTGGGGAAGGCTGCAAAGAAAATGCTGAGAACTTCTACCTGGATAACTAGAAAAACACTGGTGCTATTCATAAGTCATTAAATAAAACAATTCCAAATTCCCTTAATAAATCCAAAATACAACTTGATTTATAAAACTGCAACATGCACATTCTTTTCAGGAACACCATGCAATATTGAGAGCATTCACTAAGCACTTATGCTTCGGGATAAAATCACCTCATTTTGATCCTCACAATAAACTTCTTTTATTGGCCCCATTTTATAGACAAAAAAACTGAGACGCAGAAAGGTTAAGTAACTTGCCTCAGGTCACGCATCTGGGATTTGAACCCAGGAGGTGTGACTCCAGAGGCCCAGCCCTTGGCTGCCACGCTGTACTACTGCCGGGGCAGCCTCCTCACAGACACACAGATTTTAATCATGCGATTATAATCATTAATCAGACTTGCCAAAGGAAATTAAGTACCTTCCCAAATTCATCCTGGCCAACGCTACGTGCAGGCACTTCCTCAGTTACACAAGCCGAGTACGTACAAGCCGTGAGCCGGGCAGTGTGCTGGCCCTGGGCCGCAAGGCCCTGTACCCGTCTGGCTCACTGTCCCGTGCTGGAGCACCAGACACAGCGACAGCAGCAGGATGTGCGCGAAGCAACGGGCACAGTGCCCACACCTTTAGAGAAGGGAGGGGGAGAGACAGTGGCAAGAGAAATGAACTGCGAGGAGCACAGAGATTCTCTCTTCCGCTCATCCCACTGAAAAATGTTGCCTTACATACTCTGGTCCCTCCTCAACAGCCGTCCCTCCACCTTTCCTGTATTCTAAGCCAGGCAGAAACGGAAGGGTCGGTGTTTAAGGTACCTCTGAACAAGAGCTAGGAACTTCTGAGTGGGGGAACGACACTTAATGATGATTCTGAAATAATAGATCCTTAGGTAAAGATATATGTAGTCATGAACAACAGGAAAAGGGAGAGAGAAAAGGGGGTCGAATATTTTTAAAAGACACCAAGGGGTTTGCATTTAAGGTGTAGTTGGTGCGAACAGTGAGTATCTCAAATCGGCACTGCAAAGGGGTTGGAAGGACTCCCTGAATGCCGGGGCTGCCCATGAGCTCGCGGCTGCTTCTCTGTCACTCAGCCCGGTTCTAACAAAGCGCCCAGACACGTGGGGAGACAGGACTCACGCCCCGATGCGAAGGCAGCAGCATTCTACGGGGGCATTTCTTAAAGGCGTCGACACGCTACAAAGCCCCAGAAGTAAACCTCTCAAATCACTGGATACCTTAAGAAACGAAAAACTCAGTTTTATAAACTCGGTGAAGAAAAAAATCTCCTAAACTACAAGTTATGAACTAAAATAAAATGAATTTCAAGCTATACTGAAACAAGCAGAAAAATAAGTTGTAATTTGTCAATGATCACAGTCAATCTTTCTGGGAATACGTAAAGATTAACAGCATTTATTCTAATATCAAGACAAAATATGATTGGAGCAGTTATAGTCTGTACTTTTGCTTCCAAAGTGGGACATTCATGAGCCCACAAGTTCAGGGTTTGTCACATATAGGCCTATGCTGAAATGGTAAAAAAATAAATAAAAATAAACATTCCTACAACTAATGGATTTCGATTTAGTCATCTGAAATGATGCCAGGAAACGAGCGGCTTTCTTAGGACTACCTCTCTAGTAAAGAGTGAATTATGTTGCTTTAAATCAATTGCTTCAGCTAATCATTTCACTTCCATCAAACAGGAATTCTGAGTGGTTTATATGTGCAGGTTCTGACAATCAATCAGAAACATTTGTTCTAACTTGTAAACATTTGTCAGAGTTAAGTAAGTCTACAAATCCATCAACAATTATGTGAGACTGTCACATTAATTATAAGTTATCCTACCCATCCTAATGCAAGTTTAGGTTGGATAAAGAAACCTGAAGTAGAAGCATAGGATTTCAATTCCTCCCATGCACACTGTTAACTATTAATCAAATAGCTTTAACATTCTACTAGAAGATACATCACTGAAGCAACTCGAAGAGTCTATGTAACCTTAACAAGCCCCTCGGCCACGCTGTGACCTGCCCGCCGCCCGCCCTCTCTCCAACACACGCTTCACACCACTTTTCTGCCCAACTCTCCAGCCCCCGTTAGTACTATCACACTTATTCTCACACCCGTATTTTTTCTAGTTTGTACTTAAGTTTATCTTGTGTTTCTTATTCCTGTCATGCTGTCTAAAGAGCATTTCAGATTCATTTTCTCCACTTATTTTTAAAAATGACACGTTAAATTGCTCTTAACAGTTACCAATTCCAACAGGCTTTTCACGTTATAAGTAATACAGTTCTTTCCTTCTTCCTATCTTCCTTTTTTAAAAGCATTCTTTTGGTTTTTAAAAAAACCCTTAAAATTATGACCTACATTTTTAAAAAAGTCATTCTAATTATTGTTTGCTCCTTTTTCTTTTCTTCATTCCCATCTTGTTTTCAGTTGCTGAAAGAGTGTGCACACACAGACGTGTGGATCCTTGGCCCTGGGTTGTGTGAGCACTGGTCGGAAAGCGCTGCGGCTTGGGCGTCACAGAGAGTCGGAAGTTTGGGCCAGTTTCACAACAAAGAAAGCCTTTCTTCCAGGACATTCAACAGATAAAAACTAGGCTTCTACTTGGGAGTTCAAGAAGCATCCAGGCCCCACCTCCTGAACCTCATACTTGTGCCAGAGGGGACCCACAGATTCTAGGGCTCCACAGAGCACATTTTGAAAACTGGTAATAAATGAACTCTCCTGCTTGTTGGAAGTTATATGATCCCAAACAGCCATCCCAGGTAGGGACGGCCTCTAGATGAAACAGAAACCAGCTCCATTCAGGAGGAATAGTACCCTAAACCAAGCTCCAAACTAGTTCCAGGTCAGTGGTGGGGGAATGGAGAGGGTGTATGTCTCTGCCTAGTGGGTGGGACCCCAATGGCTGGTTAAATCCCGGAGGAGAAGAGTCATTAGCTGCGAACAGAAGACAGCAGTCTCATGGACAAATCTGCCCAATATCCAGGGAAAGAAACAGGCTCCAGACAAATCACCCTACCTGAATGGGCCTAGGGAAAGGTCTGTCTCCCCAGGTCAGTTTCCTAATCTGTGAAACAAGAGAGTTGAAATAATTTAGTTGTTATTCCCACCCCCAAAGAATAAAATTATTCTTCCAAGTAAAATACGCATTATAGAGAGAACAGAAAAATAAAACAGATCAAAGTGGAGCTGCTCCATGGGGCGGGCAGCGGGGAGCAGCGGGGGGGAGTAGTCTGGTAGCCTGACCGGAAAGCACTTTCTCAGCCCCCCTCACTTCCCTCTCCGTACCTACTCCTCCTCAATGGCAACCCCTAGGATACTCTGGGAGACCTTTAAAAACCGATGGACCAGATGAATCCCAAAGGTCTCTCCCGGCTCTAATCATCTATCATTCTGTAAGTCCGTGAGTTCACGGAGGTTATGAAAATGGGGCCATCCAAGAAAAACAACAATGGGCATCATCACATCCACCAAGAGCAAGTAAACCCTTTCAACCTGTCAACCAATGAGAAACTTCATTCATGGAGGCCAACGTAATTTCAAAGCTGGACTTTCACGTGAAGCTACTAACCTGTTCAATAACAAAACTAGATTTAACATATTTATTTAGAGTATTTACAGTCTTCAAGAATAGGAACCAACTGAATCCAGTAAATCATTTTTTGAAAAGAAACTGTTCTCATTTGCTTTTTTTGCTTACATTACAAAAACAGCAAAGTTCATGCTCCTCCGCTCCAAGCATCATTATTATTCCCAAGGGATACTTTGGATTAAGTTTACCAGTCCATTTATAGAACTATATCATATCGCGCATGATGTGCTACAACTTCTGTTCTTACTTTATAATGATCAAGGACAGCCTTCTGTGACAGTGAGTCCTTTTAAAACTTTTTATTGAAACATACCTACAGAAAGCTGCACAATTAAGTACACCAGTCAGTGAATTTTCAAACTAAACACAGCCATATCACCAGCAACCACAGCAAGGAACAGAAGCTAACCGACACCCCCAGAAGCCCACCTGTGCTCCCTTCGTCAGAACTCTGCACCCAAAGATAGCCACATCATCACCCAAAAATAACCATCCTGACTTGTAACAGCACAGGGAACTTCTGCCTGTTTTTAAACATACAGAACTGGAATTGCACAGTGAGAACGTTAACCCAACGACGCTGTGAACGGCTGCATGTATCAGAAGATCACTCATCATCGCTGTGTACAGTAGTCCACTACATCAATACACCACAGTTTACTCACCCATCTCTTGATGGGCATTGGGCGTTTCTAGCTGATCCTGTTGAGAACAGAGCTCTGCGAACATTCTAGCATAAGTCATTTGGTGAGACCGATGCGTGCGTGTCTCTTGGGTATATATACACCCAGGGGTGGAACTGCTGTGTCACAGGGTGTAGTATAGTCGGCTTTAGCAGACGCCACCAATTTTCCAAAGGGGTCACCCGGATTCATACGTCCACCAGCTGAGCCTAAGGGTTCTGGCTGCTTACATCTTCACTGACACTGAGTATTTTTCATCCCTTTCATACTTCATTCTTTTGGTTTTAAATAACTGTTCAAGGTATAATTTATGTACAATAAAATGCACCCTTTTCAACTGTACAATTCAATGAGTTAGACAGGTGTATACACATGCAAAACCAGCACCACAATCCCCCAAGTTTCCTTGTGCCCCTCAGCGTCCACCCTTCCCTTCACCCTTTGCGCCAGACAACCGCTTATCTCTTGTACTTCGTCATCACAGATCGGCTTTCATTTTCTGGAATTTCAGGTGTGAATGGAATCATAAAGTATACACAGGCGTACACCGTTTACTGCACCTTGCTTCACTGAGCTTCACGGACGTGTGCTTTTACAAATCGAAGGCAAGAGCCTCCGCCAGCAAAAAGACTATGACCTGCATTACTGTGGTGGTCTAGAGCTGAACGCCCATCTCCAAGGTCTGTCTGTATGCTCTGTCTGTCTGTTTGGAGGGTGTTTCGGTGGTGAAACCCCAGGACAGACAAGATGTACTCTTCTGTGTCTAGCTTCTTTCACCCAACCTAATGATTCTGAAATGTATGTGTGTTGTTGTGTGCAAGGGCAATTTGTTCTTTTCTATTACCAAATATTCTAGTCTACGACTGGTCCGTATCTTGCTTACCCATTTGTCTGTGATGGCTACCTGGGTTCTTTCCAGTTTGAGGGCATTACGAACAAAGCTGCTGCAAACATTCATGTGCCAGACTCTTCGTGGATGTGTTTTCATTTCTCCTGGGTTAGCCCCTAGGAGCAGAACAACTAGCTGGTATGTCACCTTGATAAAAACTACCTCACAGTTTACAAAGTGGCAGCACCGCCTTACAGCCCCACCAACGGTGTGCGGGATGCTGGTCGCCCCACGTCCTCACGAACCTGAGTGTTGTCAGTCTTTGTAACCCGAACTATTTTAATGGGCGTGTAGGGGTATCTCATTACAATTTTAATTCTTTTGTAAAAATGTTCTCAAACATTTTACCCATTTTCTTAAATGAGTTGTCTTATGATAAATGTTAAGACTTCCTAATTGATTCTGGAAATAACCCCTTTATCAGATGTATATATCGTGAGTGTTTTCTCCCATTCTGTGGCTTGTCTTTTTGTGCTGTTTGTTGTTTTCCCGTGATAAGAACTCGCAGGACCCACCGTGTTAGCAACTTCGAATCACCCACACAGCAGTGCCCACTGCAGTGATCACGTACATCACAGCTCCAGTGCGCATGTGTCTCACAACCAGAAGTCTGTCTTCTGACCGCTTTCATACCATTCCCCCACCCTCTTTTCTTTCCTTTTTAAGGCTGAATAATAGTCCGCATTTTGTGTATCCCTTCACAGACTCAAAGCGCTTGAGATACACAAAGTGCTGGAGAGCTGGCAAGATTCGGGCTGCTCAGCCGGCACTGTAACAGCGGCTGGGTGCGGTTGTCGGGGACAAGAATGAAGGGTCCGGCTTCCTGCTAATTCCAACTGAGCAGCCTGGTTCACCCCTGCTTCCAAAAAACCTTACTTACTTAGGCTAAAGAAACAATATGCACTCGAGTTTTTTCTTTTTTAAATAGGAGGGAGGAAAAGCTATGATAGCTGCTAGTGTCAATCAATGGTGGTTGGCACCAACAACGCTAACAGGAACCCCTAACTGGGGGTGCAGGGAAGCACGGCTGCGCGGCTGTAGGACAGCACAATGGGGTACAGCCTGGCTGTGGGGCGGCCCGGGGCCCGGCCCCTCCGGCCAGACAGCTTGGCTCTGTTCCTGGACGGTCTGCTCCCCTCGGCTCCACAGAGGCATCTTCGGGGTTTCAACTCGGCCAGGGAGAGAGACGCAGTCTTAGGTGGAAAGGGAAAGTGCACTCTGTCTTCGTTATTTTTTAATGGTGTCTTTTAAAGAGCAAAAATTTTATATTTGATCCAATCCAGTATGTCAATTTTTCTTTGTGAATTTTTGCTTTTTATGCCCTAAGAAATCTTTTCTGAACTCAAGGTCACAAATATTTTTCTCGTGTTTTTGTCTAGAGACTTTATAGTTTTAGCTTTTACATTCAGGCTGTGATCCTTTCAAGTTAACTTTTTTTTTAAAAAGATTTTATTTTTTTATTTTATTTTTTAGAGAGAGGGGAAGGGAGGGAGAAAGAGAGGGAGAGAAACAGCAATGTATGGTTGCCTCTCACATGGCCCTCACTGGGGACCTGGCCCACAACCCAGGCATGTGCCCTGACTGGGAATCGAACCGGGACCCTTTGGTTCCCAGCCCGCGCTCAATCCACTGAGCTACACCAGCCAGGGCTCAAGTTAACTTTTTTATGTGTGATAATGAGGTTCATTTTTTTCTCTACATGTATATACAGAAATTCTAACACAATCTGCTGGAAAGATCCCTTTCCCCATTAACTGACTGGGCATCTTTGTCAAAAATAGGCTGACCACATATTTATGGATGTACAAGTATTTCTGGACATAGCTGATCCCACTGATCCGTGTGTATATCCCTCCTCCAATACCACAGTCTTATCTACTGCAGCTCTACAGTAAGTCTTGAAATCAGGTAATGTTATTCGTACAACTTGGTTTTTCTTTTTAAAAATTGCTTTGGCTGCCCTGACCAGTGGCTTGGTTGATTTGGTGTCATCAGGCAAAGCAAAAGATCACTGGTTTGATTCCCGGTCAGGGCACGCACCCAGGTTGCAGGTTTGGTCCACAGGTGGGGTGCGTGTGAGAGGCAACCAATCGATGTTGCTCTTACCTCGATGTTTCTCCCTCCCTTTCCTTTTCCCTAAAAGTAAATAAATAAAATCTTTACTAATAAGTAAATGATTGCTGTGGCTGCTTTGGATTGTTTACTTTTTCATATAGATTTTAAAATAAGCTTCTCAATTTCTATAAATATCGTTGAACATTACTTTCCTTGCTGGAAAAACAAAGATACACTTCCTCACCGAGTTGCTGGAAGAGTGAAAAAGGGCAATATGTTAGCGCAGCAAACACGATGGCAAACAACCAGCGTTAACTTACTGTGAGCATCGTCTCCCTTTCCCTCCCCTGGCCTTTAAATAAACAGGGTCCAATCTAGCAGTGCCCTAACATCTCACTAGTGGGTCAATGGCCGTAGTAAAAATATTGCCACACCAAATGACTTTTATAAGTAAATATTTGTATTTTCACTTGGATTCAATACTAAAATGCACTTGCCAGAGAAAGCAATTCAGCATATTTACTAATAAACTATTTCAGCCCACATTTTAGGAAAGCATAAAACCACAGCCAGACAAAAATTTAAATATGTTTTCAAGTTCCATATAGTGCCTAATTACATTATTCTAGAATACTAACAGAAAGGTCTCCTCTCGCAAGATCACAATGTTCCATTATTCATATATTGCTGCTGCCAATGGAAAAAGTATTTCCGCGCTTGTTTAGAAATTGCTTAGAAATACATACACTGTTTAGAAATACATACGACAAAACATGGCTACTAATTCAACAATTAGCATGTACTCATTTGAAACCCAACCCTATAAACAAACAAAACCCTTTGAAGTATTTTAGTTTGGCCTAATTGATATCACTCCCTGAAACGGAGAGGCATCGGTTTGCAAACACAGGCCACCAAAAGGCAATTTTTGGTGAACCACCAATACTTTGCGGTAACCCACATTTATCAGATGAACTGACACTTAAAGAAAAACAATAATTTGCTTTCTTTTTCCATGACTTTATTCAAGGCCTCTTTCAGTGTAGCATTTTTTAACATTAAAATGGCCGGAAACAATGAATTTAACGACACTTGATTGATGAACGGGTGAACACACAAAACCTGCGCTAACTCTAAGGAGGGCGAGCTGCTCAGGCATCTACTGCCCTACCTTTTTTTAATTCAGAGTGTGTTTCTGGGGACGGCTCCCCACTCGTCCTGATTTGGGGTGCTTTTAGTGCCGCTTCCTTCGGAAGGAGCGTCCTCCTGTCAGCCTGCGGTTCCTCCCGCAGGCGACCGAGGGCAGAGGCGCAGCCAGCACACAAGACCACCGTCTGTGCAGGGCTACAGACGGGGGTGACTTTACAGCACCCTGGGCACTGCACGTCCATGAAGCAGGAACTGGGGCTCTGCACCAGGCCCCTCTTCTGTGCTTCCTCTTCTCCTCTTCTGGAGAGGGACGAAGGAGAGCCTCAGTGAGAGGGATGTGGTCAAGGGGAGGTCGTCACCACCGGCAAGGCCTGTCCTACTTTCTTAACAAGGAAGGAAAAGGCCAAACTCCCTTTTTTTATTTTTCATGAAGATGAACATACAGCAGAGCAATAACTTCATCTTGTTGACTGAGCTGCATATAACCAATGACCCATCTCAAGACAAACCAGAAATGAATAAACTGCAAAATGATACTTGGGCTCCTCTCCCGCCTCTCTTATTGGTCAATTCCAACACCATCCGCCACTGACACAGGCCGGGCATCACCCCGCTCCTCCCACTCGTGGCCTGCATTTCAAGCTCTGTAAGTATCACCACTGTGCTGTCGCCATTACTGCAGTGTCCACTCCACTCCTGCCCTCACCTGACTTCTGGTTCCCTTTCATTTCACCATCTGTGGCATGATTTTGCAATAATACACTAACCCATCTGTCTTCACTCTGACCCTTTTCAACTCGTTCTCCTCATGCTAACTCGGTGATTTTTCTGAAATCAGAAATTCAGCCATGTCACTCCTCAGCTTAACATTCAACCGTTTTTCTCAATGCTACGTAAGGAGTGGTCATACAACCCATCAATTCCACTCCTATTACATATCCAAGAGAAATGAAAACTTATGTCCACACAAAAGCTCGTACACTGGGTAATAGCAGCATAATCCCTAATGGCCAGAAAGCGTGAACAACGGGAACGCCCATGAGCTGACGAGTGGATAAACAGAATGCAGCATTCCACACCACAGACGATTACTTGGTAACAGATGGCAACACCACCCAGAGTGATCTACAGATCCCTGTCGGAATCCCATTGACGGATTTTTTGCAGAAATTGAAAAATCCATTAAAAAATGTACATGAAATATCAAGAGACCCTCAATAGCCAAAATAATCTTGAAAAATAAGAGCAAGCCTGGAAGACTCACCCTTCCCGATTTCAAAATTTGCTACAAAGCTACAGTAATCAAAACAGTGTGACGCTGGCACAAAGACATCTAGACCAACGGAACGGAGAGCCCAGAAATAACCCTTGCATATGATCAAATGATTTTTGACAAGGGTGCCAAGGCCATTCAATGAAGAAAGAATAGTCTTTTTAATAAACGGTGCTAGGAAAACTGGATATTCGCATGCAAAAGAATGAAGAGGGCCCTCCCTTACCTGACACCAAACACAAAAAGTAACTCATTATGGCTCAAAGATCTAAATATAAAACCTGAGACTAGAAAACATAGGGCAAAAGCTTCATTACATTGGGTTTGGCAATGACTTCACGGACACAACACTGTAAAATAATAGGAAAAATATATATAAATACACATACGCATGCGTACATAGGTCCTTGTCCCCAGTTCCGGGCACAGAGCTCCTAAATCCCTTGGAATTTCCTGGGTGACGGGTGTGTCTTTCGTTCTAATGAAGCAACTCTTGGTAAGCTCCTGGATAGCCTCAGCCGGGGGCTGGTCACCTAAAAGACCAAGCTAAGCTGTCCCTCCCCATTCTCCAAAAAGAAGAGAGGAACTAGAAATTAATTAATGACTGATTGTAGACATTCACAATGACTCCTTTGTGAGGAAGCATCCATAAAAAGCCCAAAAGTATGGGGTTCTGAGGGCTTCCAGGCTGGTGAACGCATCTCTGACCAGAAAGGTGACACACCCTAACTCCACAGAAACAGAAGCTGCTGCCCTTGGGACCTCTTCAGGATCTTACCCTATGTTCTCTTCACCTGACCGTTCATTCATATTCTTTAATATCCTTGGTAATAAACTGGTGCTCTAGTAAGTAAACTGCTTTCTTAAGTTTTACAAGCCATTCTAGCAAATTACCGAACTTTAGGAGGGGGTTGTGGGAGCCTCTGATTCACACAGCCAGTCAGTCAGAAGCAGAGGTAACAATCTGCACTTGTGACTGACACCTGAGGTGGGGCCAGACAGATGGGCAAGAGCCCTTAGCATGCGGCAGGGGCGGGGCCGTGGAGTCTGTGCTAACTCCAGTTAGCGTCAGAACTGAACTGAATTACAGGACATCTAGCTGGTGTCAGAGCCGCCTAGAGTGGAAAACTCACAAGTCCGAGGTCAGAAGTACTGGGAGTATGTGAGTAAAAGAGAAACATGGATACAGTTGTGAAGGTAAGGTAGTTTTTCCTGTTCAAAAACCAAAGGCACAAGCAACGAAGAAAAAATAGACAAATTGGACTCCATGAAAATTTAAAAATTTTGTCCATCAAAAGACAATATAATGCAATGAAGCCCAAAGGCAACAAGTGGGCAGTGTGGGCAACACTGTGCAATGTCGGGTGGCTGTCAATGTCAGCATTACTTAACAACAACCAGGGCGTGGTGGGGAGTATGTATGTTTGAAATGAGGTAAATGGATGATGAACTATTCCATGAAATTTAAAAATCAATCAATCTGCCCTGGCTGGTGTAGCTCAGTGGATTGAGCGCCGGCTGGGAACCAAGTGGTCCCGGTTCGATTCCCAGTCGGGGCACATGCCTAGGTTGCAGGCCAGGTCCCCGTAAGGACCATGTGAGAAGCAACCATGCACTGCTGTTTCTCTCCCTCTCTGTCTCCCTCCCTTCCCCTCTCTCTAAAAATAAATTTAAAAATAAATAAATAAATAAATAAAATCTTAAAAAAAAAAAATAAATCAATCTGTCAATACCCACCAAGTTGTAGAACTTCCTTTGGCAGTTTGGGAAAAAAGAAAAACCAAAATGTAATTCTCTCCTCTCTCTCTTTTCTACAAACATACAAACCTCCTCCTTACATTGTGTGAGAGGCCACTGTCCCCCAGAGGAGGTGTGATCATCAGGCCTGGGACCCCACCCGTCTGCCTTCCAGGTGCAAGTGCTGGGCAGTCAGGACAGCACCACGTGGACCCCAGATGTGGCCACCAGCAGCCACTGGACCAGCTACACAAGCAGCCATGGCCACACCACCACTACCACGTCCCTGTGCATGAATTTATCTTCAACTGTTAGATCAATAAAGCCTCCTGCAGCTCAAAAAAAAAAAAAGACAACATCAACAGAGTAAAAAGGCATCCCACATAATGGAAAAAAATATTTGCCAACCATATATCTAGTAAGAGATTAATATCCAGAATATACACAGAACAAGCGCCTAAAACACAACAACAAAGACATTGAAAAGACATTTCTCCAAGGATGATAAACAAATGGCCAAAACACACATGAAAACATGCTCAACACCCTTAATCGTTAAGGAAATGCAAATCAAAACTACAATGAGATACTGCCTTACACCCACTAGGGTAGCTACTATCAAGAAAAGAGAGAGAGAGGGAGGGAGAGAGGGGAAGGAAGGAAGGAGTTGGTAAGGACGTGGAGAAATTGAGACTCTTGTGCACTGTTGGTAGGAATGTAAAATGGTACAGCCGCCATGGAAAACAGCATGGTAGATCCTCAAAATATCAAAAATAGAATTAATATATGACCCAAGAATTCCACTTCTGGGTATGCACCCATGTTCATAACACCACTACTCACAATAGCTAAAATGTGCAAGCAACCCAAGTGTCCATCAACAGGTGAACACATACACATATAAACTCACACACACACACACAAAAATTATTCAGCCTTAGCCCTGGCTGGTGTAGCTCAGTGGATTGAATGTGGGCTGGGAACCAGACGGTCCCGGTTCGATTCCCAGTCAGGGCACATGCCTGGGTTGCAGGCCAGGTCCCCTGTGAGGGCCATGTGAGAGGCAACCATACATTGCTGTTTCTCTCCCTCTCTGTCTCCCTCCCTTCTCCTCTCTCTAAAAAAAATAAATAAATAGGCCCGGCTGGTGTAGCTCAGTGGATTGAGCGCGGGCTGGGAACCAGAGGGTCCCGGTTCAATTCCCAGTCGGGGCACATGCCTGGGTTGCGGGCCAGGTCCCCAATGAGGGCCATGTGAGAGGCAACCATACATTGCTCTTTCTCTCTCCCTTCTCCTCTCTCTGAAAACAAATTAATAAAATCTTAAAAAATAAATAAAAACATTAAAAAAAAATTATTCAGCCTTAAAAAGAAATGAAATTCTGACACGTGCTACAACATGAATGAAACCTGGAAAAGACAAATACTGCACGATTCTACTCAGGTGAGGTCCCTGGAACGGTCAAAATCAGAGACAGAAGGTGGAATGGTGGTCGCCAGGGGCTGGGGGGAGGTGGGAACGGGGAGTCATTATCACCTGGGTACAGTTTCGGTTGTAAAAGAAGAAGTTGTGCAGATGGGTGATAGTAACGACCGCACGGCATTATGAATGTGTTTGCTACTACCACTCATTGTGCACTTAAAAATGGTTAAGGTGATCGATTATATTATGTATATTTTATCACAATACAAAAATTGGAAAAATATCGGGGAAACATAGGATTGAATGATACATGCATGTAAAATTTAACATGCGTATAGCACAGTGTGGGGCACATGTTAAGTGTTCGATACATGGCAGCCATTACCATCATTCCCCACAGGAGTCAGACTCTTTCCTCTGGGACATTGCCTGGACAGTTTCTGGGGCCTGGAATGCAGTCCTTCACCCGGCCCACCTACTAAACGCCTACATCTTGTCCCCAAGATAAAACTCCAATGTCACCACCTCCTTTTCACACTCGTCAAAGAGGTAAGCCCCTCAAAGGGAGGGCCAGTGCCTGTTCATCTGTGCAGCCCCCATTCCCCAGGCTTCGTCACAATCCCTGGTATTTGGTTGGGAAGAATACACATTAACGATTATATGTATGTAATCATCTCTCTCTCTCTCTCTCACACACACACACACACACACACTCTCTTTTGGTCTGTCCAGAAAGTACCCAGCCGTGCAATATGAAAAACAGAGACACTTACTGAAGCAGATACAAGACACAAGAAACAATGTACACAGGGGAATGATACCTCAGTCCCCTTCAAAGTTATGACCTTGAGGAAATCTGGTTCATTGGTAGCAGTCTGAAGTCATTAGCAGCTGCTGCTGAGTAGCGTTCCTTCTACCCTGGTAACAGAAGCCCTGGAATGAATTTTGCCACAATAGGTTTCTTGCCAAGACCCTACATCAAAATCTCAGACACAGTAGTTTTTGGAATCCCCAGATTAGTTCCCAGTTCTTGCACTGTCAGTCACCAATCTTTGTTACTGCAGCCCATTCGCGTGCAACACTCGCAGGTGCTCTGCTTGCCGCAGGCCTTCCGGAACGTGGGTCACTTTCAACAGGCTCTCGACCATCTTTGAAGCGTATGTGCCTCACTTTTATTTGTGCTGCACTCACTGTATCGTCCCTGAGAGCCTTCTGAGTCATCCGAATAGTTTCCACAGAGGATTGTTCAAGCTTAATACAAAACCTGATGCAGATCCATTGCTCTACTCACTCAGTCACTTTGAACGTGATGGCCACACAGTACACATGGTCACTCAGCGGTGTCTACCACCCCCACTGACTGGTACAGTGAAGTGGTCATTGTTCACACATGCCATTCCAGTCCAGTCTCCCTGGCTGCCAGGTTACATCGACGTTGCGCAAACCGTTCTCATTACATTAACAATGGCTGGACATTTTCCCAGGCAGAGAGAGGGAGAGGG